>JBBBDQ010000146.1:2195000-2362500 GCA_037127315.1 Ascarosepion bandense | reverse complement strand
CTGTTGTCAAGAGGCTGAAGTTATTTCAGTGACTCTAATCGTGGAGTCGCCGGAAGATTTTTTCGTCGAGGATTGCAGTGTTTGTTGAAGAATTCCAATGATTAATTATTACAGGCTACAACATTCTCTTCCGGAGGTGTAATTTAATCTTCGTTACTTTTTCTTGAACAACATATATCAAAGAATTTTTAAACTCGCCTTTTATCTTCTGCGTAAATTTGAAGGCCATGAAAGCAGAAAGCAATGGCAACCTGCTGCGAGAAAATCTTTTGCTTAGTCAGTCATGTTTCTTTCGAGACATGATCACCCAAGCGTGTATCACGTATGCCACTTAACTGACTGACTATTCAATTTGGTATAACTGATAATATTGTATACCGAACATTCCGAGAACGATGAAAAAACCCTGTTTTGTTTTTACTGAAATTTCTTAAAACATTCTCTTTCTGCCATCATCGAATGACTTTAGGCAATATATAATATAAAAAAGGGCACTACTGTAAATGTAATCTAGCAGTTAGTGAATGGTGGTTATACACTATTTACCACCTGGTATGTTGTAGCAAGAGCTTAATCTTCCAACTGGAAAAGATATATAGATGTAATTCATGTTTTCTAAAAATGTGTTTTCTTGAATTGATCGTTACATGTAGGTATGAACATATTTCTTTTTTAATAAGTTGATCCAGATTAATAGTTAATGTAAAATTAATGTTTTCTTTGTTTGTTTTTGAAAAAGAACTAGTAATTTCTTTTTATGGTTAGTATGAAAATATAAAAATGGTTATATATATAGTTGAATATATAAATATGAATCCGACACGATGAATAGAATAAGTGAAACAGTTAGTAGAAAAGGGTCTTTAATCTAATGTTTCACTTTAACAAAATTATTCAGAGATTTTTTAAAGACGAATGATTTTTAAAATAAAATAAATGTTCTAAATTTTTGTTTTAATCCAAAGAGACAATATATTGATTGAGGTTTGATTTCATTGGTCAAATACGTGTCACGTTAATAAAGCAATGGATGAATATTTTTAGATATAGGGAAAATTATGGATGTTTATATATGTGTGACACGGGTAATAAAAAATAATAGATGTTTATTTCAAACTAGCAGTATAGCCCGGCCTTACCTGGGGTTTTTTAGTGGTTATATTGAAGTGGTAAAGTCAAGTGCTATTCAAAAAGATCCAGCATGAGATTGCCGTGTCGCGTAAGTTAAAAAAGTGCGCACTAAGTACTGGTTTTAATTATATTTGTCAAACGAGTTTCATGCTTGGTCAGTTTTACCAATAAAGGGGAATTATGTATGTATAATTAACATAACGGGAGCTGATATTACTCGAGCCTGTAATGTGATGCGATGAGGTTGTTACTCTGAAGACGTGGATGTTTGTACTCTGCAGAAAACTTGAAATTGTTATAGCACATGATAAGGTAGAAATTACAAAAAGTTGAAACATTTGATTTCATAGACAGCCCCATCATACGAAACAGAAAACTTCAGCTAAAACCACATCCACTAACAAATAACGCTTGTCTCAACAAAGCATGAATGCTTCCGATATTGGCTCTACACATGTAAATTAATATGATATGTTTTCATTTTGACGTCAACTTCAACTTTTTTTACTTCTTCGTTTTTGTCTACTTCGTCATCTTCGTCGTCGTTGTCATCTTCTTCGTCTTTTTTTTCTTCTTTGTCGTTTTCTTCGTCTCCATTATCGTCGTCATCGTATTCTTCGTGTTCGTCGTCTTCGTCATCGTCTTGATCAACTCCTTCATCCTGGTCAACATCTTCGCTTCGTCTCCTTTTTCGTCGTCTTCATCGTCATCATCGTTGTTGTTGTTGTTGTTTTTCTTCTTCTTCTTCTTCTTCTTCTTCTTCTTCTTCTTCTTCTTCTTCTTCTTCTTCTTCTTCTTCTTTCGGATTCGTATTCTTCTTGTTTACCTTTTCTTCTCTTTTTCTACTTCTTTGTCTTTTTCTTCGTTTTCGTTGTCTTTGTCATCCTCTTGGACGATTTCTTTCCCCTCGTCTACATCTTCGTCTTCGTCTCCTTCGGCATTTTCATCATCGTCTTCGTCGTCATCTTCCTTTTCATCATCTTTTTGTCCTTTTTCTTCTTATTATTATTCTTTTTCTTCTTTATATTTTTCATCATCATCTTTTTTCTGATTCGTATTTGTCTTCTTTTTCTTCTTTTCTTCTAATTCAACTCTTTATTTGTCTTCTTTTTCGTCTTCTTCAAAATCTGCTCAAACGACGATCACATTCACCTTCAGGCTCCGCAGATTTTCTTGCAGCGACATGATCATAACGATGAATGCAAGTCTCTTGCGTTTCTGCAGCTGCCTTAGACGAAGCCTTTCGTCCCAGCCACCGATCAGATATACAGGGTGTATACGGGTTTGCTAATTTTACATTTTAAGGTTTTGCGGGTGTTATTTGGCAAGTTGGTAGGCTTTTTAACGGATTTAGTTTCTCAGCCCAAATTTTGTTTATCTCTGGCTATTTTCCGTATTAAAGGGCATTTTCGAGTATTTTATCATACTTTTCCCGTCAAAAATTTTGGTGACCATATTTAGCGTCCTTATACTATTTTACGTCATTTCACAGGGTCATTGTAGCAGCCTGAATAAATTTTCTCCTGTTCTTTTCGTTCTACCATAGTTTTTACCCCATTGTATGTAATTTTTTTATTTTTATTATTTTCTAGGGCTTTTGCTGATTTTTAGGTATTAAAAAATTGTATACACCCTGATTTATCTTCATTATCTGCAATTACCGTAATTCTCAAATATTTAGCGTCTTTGTGCAGACGAAAATCATGTTGAACTTCATTATCTGAAGCTCCTGCGGCAGCCGTAGTTGCAGCATTTCTTCTACGTCGAAGTTCACGCTGGGAATCATTCACCGAAGCTATTGTGGCTGCCATGGCTGTAGCAATTCCATTTAGACGAAGCTCACGTTGAGCCCCATTTTGTGAAGCTAGCGCAGCTGCAATCGCAGCAGAGTTTCTGCTCAAACGATGTTTACGCTGAACGTTATTTTGTAAAGTTCGTGCGTTTGCTTTCGCCTTTGCTTTCGTTGAAAACCTAAGTTGACGTCCTACGTTAATCACTGAAGCACTGGAGGCTGCATTTTAGGAAGCATTTATGGCTTGTCTAAATGAAAACTCATCATTTTCAAATGAATGTGCAGATACAATAAGAAAAGCATTTACAATTTGTTGACTCAAACAACTATTACCAATGAATATGGCTGTAATATTCACAGACCATTCCACATTTTGGGACCGCCTAACTCTAGATGAAACCTCCCATTTTTTTCTTTATCGACACAATTGGTGTTTCGGAAAATGTGCGGCGTGCGTTTTCCTTCTTGGCATTTAGATTGGTGTCGCGAAATTGATCGAGAATGTGGGTCTTAAATATAAATCAGTACAAACCAGAGTTCAAAACTGAAAGTTTATAAATTATCACATTCTTAGACGGCATTTTTGTTAAATAAGCGTAACCTGCATTTAGTCACAATAGTAAATTTCTAGACTTCATCAACGAAAAATGCATCAATAAAAAACTTGTAGAGTACGCAGAAATTGAGTAAGTAATTTATTTTTCCACAAAAGATGTAAAGTTGCTGGTTTGGCCAAGCGTGATGTGAAATTATAAATTCAAGAAGTGCCTTAGTTTGTTTTTAAATTTGACACCTTTAATGAACTGTGGTAGTGCAAAAGTTTTTGCAGACGTAGAATATTTGTAGACTATGAGAATGTTGTCCGAAAATAAAGCTCATTACTTAAGTACAGTGGTACCTCGATTTGCGTCTTTTTGACTTACGTTAATTTCAGAGTTACGTCGTTACTCTCGTTCAAAATAAATCCGTTTAAATACACTGATTCTATTGATTCAAATTTTTTTTTGTGTACATCAAAGGTTCTGACCTTGATCTACAAGGTACTCGAATTTGTTTGAATTCGCTTAAGGCGTTCGTAAATTCTAAGGATTTCGGTGATTTTTGCTGTATCCTCTAAATAGATTCGAAAATATTTTGCGTACATGAATAGTTTATGTTATGATCCATAAGTAACAAAATTTGGTTGAAATCGGACCAAGGGTTTCGGAGAAGTAGAGTTCGATAGAAAGGAGACACACACACAGACACACACACACACACACACACACACACACACACACACACACACACACACACACACACATATATATATATATATATATATATATATATATAAATGTATGCGAAATTAATATGTCGAGCGTATTTAAACTATAGACGAATTAAATGTGTTTGTGTGTCGGTAATGTTTGTATGTGTATGACTGATAAAACGAAATATCATTCCGGTTCACAACTGCTTGGAAATAATGTATACAGGTATCAAGCGATGGACGGTTTCCTTTTTTTTTAATAACATATGAGTATGAGAGAATCATGTATGAATGTGTGTATTTATGAGTAAAGTTATTATATGTATGGATGATAAATATATTTCTTTTTAAAGCTCTAGCTAAATAATGTATGCATGTATTAAGCAAACATTTTATGACCAAAAACATAATAATTTTAAAAAAATAATATGTGAATTGTTAGAATGTTTCAACGAAATATTTAATATCTATCTATTAAAATTACTACAGTATCATAAATAATATGAATAATATATTCAAATATTAAAACTTTAATTAAAGTATTATATATTATAACTAGCATCATAGCCTAGCGTTGCCCGTGCAACTCAGAACATTTTAGTTGTAGGACAAGATGCCAATGAGAAGAGTAGATGGAAATCATTTATTTAAGTTTGAAAAGGAGAGCTGGGGCTGTTAGTAACCATTTTCAGTATGAAAAAGACATTGAATGCATATTGCTGTAGTATTCGAAATAAGTATAAAGTGTAGTTTTAGTGCCGGTCATATTTTTTCTCCTACTAAGTGGGTGGGGGTTATTTGATCTGGAAATGAATAGAAAATATTTGCAGAAAAATATTCACATTTTTTTGTTGACCAAATGAATTTTTAAAACGTCGGAATAAAAATGAAATATAAAAGCTCTTTTTTTTCCTTTTTCACAAAATAATAATTTAGTCGCGTTTAACACATGTGTTTTGATTTGTGTGACGTCATCTAGTAACTATCTGAGATCTTAGATGTTTTATGGAGCAAATGTAAACAATCGGCTGCATTGGCCAAAAAGTGCGAAAGGGAAATTGCAGAACGTAAACTCAAAAAGTATTTGTCGACCTGGCTTCTCTGTAGATATGTGTCCCTAGAAATTTTGAATAGCGCAGCTTAAAATGTAGACCTGCATAGGGAACAGTCACACAGAGACTCACAGATTGCCTTTTAAATATATAGATGTTATAATCGTAACATTACCGACATATAACCACGCATAATTCGTCTATTACATGCGTATTTTCACAAAAATAAACTTTTATTTAAAACAAACACTTACTCATTATTATTATACGCGGCATACACATATAAACAAACTGAAGTTATTATTTTTTTACATATAAAAATATTTATCCATTACTTTTTTTACATGTAACACGTATCCGATTGATGAAATCAAAACTCAATCAACATATTAAGTCAGAACAAAAAATAAATTTTATTCTTGTTTTTTCTTTCTAAAAACTGCTGTGATACTAAGAGAGTTAAGACAATCTGGAAACAAAAATGGATACATCGTCACGGAAGTTAAAGCAGTCTAGAGAGTGGCTCGATTAGCTGGAACTTTCCCGGTAAGATCGAATAAAGAAAACGTCTATTGCCTAAACATAACCTATATTTTCAAATTTAAAAGTGGAATTGAATTCTGATTAGCTACATTAAATATACATATACATTTTTCTGTCTTCCTCATCCATGTCAATTCTTTAAATACATGTGTATGTTTTTATACTTTCAATGTATATTAATCATTTCCGACAAAATAAATCAACGTTGCTTGAAGTTAAAATCTCGAAACGTAGAAATTTGTCACAATGTAAATTAAACTAATAAAAAAAAAACAAATTGAAATAAAATAAATTTAATTATATATATATATATATATATATATATATATATATATATATATATATATATATATATTTCAAAGATTTTCTCTCATCAACAAATAAATGAAGATGCTGTAAAAATAGTTGACTCAATATAACGCTCCAGAGGTTACCTGGCATCTCCTGCTATCTTCAAACTTTGTAATAGCCAGATTATGTCGAAAATGGTTGTACTCTTTCTATATAGGAGTAAGAGCTGACTAAACTTCATTTTCTTGTCTTGATAGTCTAGTAGTGACGAATTATATTCACACTCGAAATACTTTCTACTAGACTTTGCTGGATTTAACTGAAGATCTATGAAACACGCGTGTACCCATTGTTGTTAGATAAGTCCAGCGTTTGTTTCTAAATAAGGTTCTGACAAATTAATCCCAGTGGAAGGCAGGGATAACGTCAGTAATTAATTAAGCACAAGATTTTATTGACGATGTAGACTTAGAGACATGGTTTCGGGAAGCTTGCTTTGTCTTCATCACGTTTTGTCGTTCACTATAGTTGGCTTAAAAATGGTCACTATCTATGCGTAGACACATTTCCACACATACTGATGCATTGTTTTTGCAAGTATCCTATTATACGCGCTTCCTTTCAATCTTTTTTATCACAACGAGCGATGAAAACACGTACGTAAATGTCTAAATAGACAGATTGTATATATTCTGTGAAATGCAAACATTTATTATTCAAGATGAGAAACAATACGCTCAAATAAAATTAGCGCACGTAAAATGTGTGAGCATGGATGAAACATATTATTCATGAATAAAACTGCAAACATAGGAAATGTTGACAGGTCAGGTCAGTAGGGATGCTATATTTTCTATATTCTCCCAATGATCGATATTCAACGTCAGTGAGCTTATCCTATCACTATGTGGCCTTTTTTCTACATGTTATTTACCAGTTGATCTGTACACAATCTATTTATATATCATGTACTTTTTATACACACACTTCAAACCTCTATTCCCTCTCTCATTTTACACACACACACACACACACACACACACACACACACACATATATATATATATATATATATATATATATATATATATATATTAATCATATCACCCCAAAAAAGGCGATAACGCCACTGATGCGCAGGGGGCTACGTAAGGGTAAAAAGAATGGAAAAGAGAAAGCCGGAAACCACATGATAACAGGGAACAAGGGATGAGCCTCTTCACCTGTTCAATAGACGTGGGTGGAGTGTGAACCGGGAAATAGGTTAGTCTATCTACTCCAATTAAAAAAAAGAATAAAAGAAAAGAGTGAAAAGATTGGAAAAGAGAAAACCGGAAACCGCACCCACGAGTGTGAACAGGGCGATAGTTTAGTTTAGTCTATCTACTCCAAATATATACGTATATACATATAATGAGAGTTAAAATGTGTGTATAAATAGTATGAGATAGATAAATAGATTGAGTGTAGATGAGAAAAGATCAAATTAAAATTAAGATCACACACACACACACATATATATATATATATATATATATATATATATATATATATATATATATATATACATATATATATAAATTATTAATTATTATATTAGAACATGTGGAAAAGACAAACTTCTACAAAATGGTACATTTAGTTTCGATATCGAAACAAAATTGTTAAATACCTAATAAGACATTTTTCTTTCAACCTCGAAAGAAAATGTACATTTTGTTTTAGTAGTTTGTAGATTTCACATGTTCTAACGTAATAAATAATAACACATATACATTAGTCTACTCTTATATTGAGCACTGATTGATTAATTAATATTTTGATAATGCAACTTTTATATTAGATCCTGTAAGTAACTTACAATGTCTCATCACGTAGTTAATAATGATAATAGGGTAGTTAATTATCTGATGAGACATTGATTTTTAATGTCGAAACAAATGTACAAATGACGAAGTTAATACTAAAATTTTGTAGTAGTTTATACTTTGTACATGTTCTAAAGTAATAGTTAGGAAGTTAGGAAAACGCTGAGCGTAATCATAATCTAGATTGGTGACCGTTTGAGAAAGACAGGCCCTGTATGCTTTGTTGTGCCAATGGGGTAATGGATAATGGCTCGGAACTGAAAATCGGATTTGATTTGTTATGTTCACTTATGCAAATACCCTTGGTAAATATATAAATTCGCATTTTCTCCCCCAGCTATGGATTCCTGAATAAGCCTTGTATTAGTAATTTGTTATTATATCCAAAAATTCTTACAAATTAAAATTATTTCCTGGATTTAAACAATCTACAAAAGAGTAATAAGCCGTAAATAACAAATAAATCATTCATTTAATCATAATTAACTTGCAATGAATGCATTAGTTATTCAACATAATGTACAGGACCGTAATTTCAAATCAAATAAATATTAAAAAAGAAAGCAATTTACTAAAACAAAAACTTATAGAATGAGCTTTGATCATTAGAACATCGTCAATAAATTTATGTTCAGTTTCTTCCTAAATTTAACTTTGTTTGACATTATCATCAAAGATGAAGGAAACATATGAAGCAGCTGAAATGTAGTTCTACAGAAGGATGATGCTGATATCATGGATCGAGCATGAGAGCAATGATGAGGTTTTGGAAAGGATGGAAACGAAAAGAGAATTAATATTGAGCATCAGTTAGAGATAACTGGGACAGGCAATGAGGAAAGAGGGATTGGAGAACGTGATAGTAACAGGCCAGATAGAGGGAAAAGGGGACAAATGAAAACTGCGGATAACATATTTGGAGACCTGAGCAGTTGAGGTGGATGACAAAACGGGGGTTTCGTGATGTTACAGGAGAAAGCCTGCTAAGAGCCACCAGGGATAGGGAGACGTGGAAGGCCATGATCGTCTACGTCCTGAAATGAGAAGGCACATAGCGGAAGAAGAAGAAGAAGTAGAAGAAGATTTTTTTACAATATTAATAATAATACTAATAAAAATATGAAGAAAAAAGTGATTGAAATTAAATGAAATTGGCGAACTATGGAACAAAACACACATTTAACAAATAAATACAAAATTTAAAATTTTAGCATCCGTGCTTCTTCTGGCGCATGTGTAGTTACCTCAACATTTGTCATTTCGTCTGATGAAGTCTTCAAGGACGAAACACATGATACAGACATTTTTCTACTTTGTCATTATTTTTCTGACAACCTCAATTTTACATGTATGTTTCCCTTATATAAATCCATGTTTAAGTTTTTATGTTTTCAGTCTTATAATCATATAACTAAGTTTCTCTCTCTCCCTCTCTTCCTCTCTATCTTTCTTTCTCTCTCTCTCTCTCTCTCTCTCTCTCTCTCTCTCTCTATATATATATATATATATATATATATATATATTCATGCCTGGATTCATGTCTATAGACACGTACATATGTAAGTACGCACCCACCCACCCGCAAGACCATAAATCGCACAAGCTCACCCCAACACACGTTTGCACACAAACCCCTTATTATATATACATAAATAAAAAGCAAACGCACAAGCACAGAATATACGCACATATATCTGTATGAGTAGGAGGCATAAACATACGAACACACAGATATATATTATATGCAATAAGTAAGCAATATCGGTGATAGAGCGTTTGCCAATATAAATTATGAGTCCCTAGAAATTAACACTGCCTGGCGACTATTAGTTTCACCACTTAAGCAATCATCATACCATGTCTACATGGATTTTTATACACACGATTTATTTGGAAAATATTTCATTTTTACAAGTCCTATAAAAAGTGTTTTAACAAAAATTACATTGACCTATAATAATGACATACAGAAACACACACTCACAGAGCTGAACTCATAGACCAGGAAAATGTGTTTTTTGCAAAGTGTTTTGTTCATTGAAGAAATTCATCATCGGGAAATGTAGAACATTTCTTATTAAGAAAATACTGTATTTCTATAAACAGAAACAACTGTCGCTGAAAAATTAACACAGACATTCTAATTCATATTGAAGAACATTCGAAAAACCTTCCAAGTTATGGAAACTAAAATAAATTATGGTGTCATATAAGTAACGGAAATCTTGCATTGTTATTGACATTGTTTGTAGTGATTTCAATAATTCTTCTTCTTCTTCTTCTTCTTCTTCTTCTTCTTATTATTATTATTATTATTATTATTATTATTATTATTATTATTATTATTATTATTATTCAGTATATGTATTTGCTTACGGATCCCAACCAGAGACCTAAGGTCGGAAATAGCAGCATGATTTTTTATTGACTTTTTTAAAATCAAGAAGTTTTATTTGTGAGAACAATTTTTATATTTCTTTAAGGAATGAGTTACAAATTTCTCTTCAATGCGTTTATCAGAAACTTTTCCCAGTTAAAACGAAGTCGCCAACCACAACTGACGTCTTTGGCTTCTGTTTTGCTTTTCTACAGAATCTACTAAATGTAAATCTTGATTGTATATACTACCATCCTTCGTTATTCAATATTTTTCTTTCTGTTTTCATCTTTTTTGACTAATTGTTTCTTCCATTGTATTATTATTATTATTATTATTATTATTATTATTATTATTATTATTTCATTTTCATCGTAATTCGTTTTCTGCTATGGTCACATTACATGATAAGTCTGTGAAAGACCTAAAACAAGCCGTGGACAGTTGTTATGATTATATCCCTTTTTTGTACCTTCTGTAACATCGCTAGCGTTACATGTACAAACTCCTCCTTAGTTTGTGAGCTTCACTTAAGAAGCCTGTTTTTTTTATATCTCTTAAGCTGGGATTTTCTGGGATTCTTTCAATGTGTTGATTTCTTCCATGTTTTATCATTCCAATATTACTATTAATATTATCATTATATTTTACTATTATTATTAACATTGATATTATTATTTTCATTCATTTCTGTTGGATACTCATTTCTCAACGAGAACTCTGTAAAATAATTCAAAGTTTCTGACTGGAAAATAATGTACAATGCGCTTTCTAAACAAGTGGTTGCTATAAAAATTTATAATCAGTTTCTGACATAAAAATACGAGATTTGTCGGAAATTTGAAACATTAATTTTAAGAGATTTTAAAATATTACTACGATTGACAGTAAAATTAAAAACTGATCACATATAATTTTATTTCAGTTATTCGCTATTTTAGTATAATCTCTACAATTGTATTTAAACACCCAAGAAAATTTAGATTAAATGAGACGTACACACACACACACACACACACACACACACACACACATATATATATATATATATATATATATATATATGTGTTGTGGGAAACACACCTACTCCTTAAATAATGGACTGTCCCTCCTAAGAGTTAACAGGGAGTTTTTGGGAAGTTCACAGAAGTTCTTTAGAGTTCTATAGAAGTTCAGTAGAACTACTAAGCAGCTGATATTAGTCGTCAGTTAGACGAATACTGAGGAGTTAGCTTTCAGTGGAAGATTACCAAGCTTCTAACATTTTGGGTGTATTAAGTCGATTAGCCACCGACATATCACGATTATAACTTTCAGTGCGAAAACTACTCCACAACAATATATATATATATATATATATATATATATATATATATATATATATATATATGAATTTCCTGGTCTCTAGTGAAGATCCGTAATGATATAAAACAAAAAAATTAATAATAATAATAATAATAATAATAATAATAATAATAAATATGGTGCTAGTTAATTTCAATTTTTTTTCTTTTTTTGTTATTACTAATATTCTTTTTTTTTTACTTCTTTTTCTTCTTTTCTATGTGCTGTGTCCCTCTTGGACTTTGGCGATCATGACTTTCAAAAAAGTCTTAGTCTCTTGTATCTCTTAATGAAATGACTTTTTGTTCTCTCTCTCTCTCTCTCAAACTCAAATTCCCTAAGTATATTATACGTTCTCCTTCTTTCCTTCAATCTATCCTGTGAGTATAATATTTACCTAGCTCTCTTTCTTTATTATATACCCGTGAATTTTCAGCTGTGCTAACTATAATGTTCATTTTTGTTTCAACTTTGTCTAAAAGTGTGTCGTTGCTCATATGATATCTACAGTATCCTTCTGTAGGAACATATTTCTGTTACATCAAATCTCTTTCTAATTTGTGAGAAGATTGCCCCGCATTCAATATTAGATAGGGGGACTGATACTACGTAACAAATGGGTTGTATTTTATGTTTCTAACAATTCTTTTCTGTTTTAATCACTGCAAACTTGTAGTTTTAGTACGTAGAAAAGTAACTATTTTAGACGATTAATTCTGTTACTCTATAAAAGATATAAAATAACAAATTATGAGCAGTCAAATATTTATCACCAGTTTTTACTATAATATTTGTTCTTTAATATGAAAGCATCTAATTTCAAAATGATAGCTATATTCAAAAAGTATTAACCAAGTAGAGAGTCTATATTTTCTAATATACTGTAGACTAAATCGACAAAAACAGTTTAGCGTTAAATTCAGAAAGACAACCAGTGAAAGCTTTTTTATTTGAAGAGTTGTCATAATATCCTGCGTCGTTTCTAGGGAAAGTATGTAGAGGGAAGAGCATTCAGGGATCAAAAGGAAATGTCTTATGATGTTCTCATCATCAGTAATTAAGGGCCAGCAAGATCGGACCAGATAAAATTTCAGGACAGTATGGCGTGAATATAGTTAGACAAAAGAGGTGCCAAGTAGATGCAAGATATGAGGCGCCCTTCCCTGGAAAAAGGGAGACCAGAAATATCTTCAAACAGAAAAATATGTCGTGGGCACGAATTTAAAATTGCGACGATGGATGAAAGCGCGACATACATGCCCATTTCCTCTCACTAAGGAACACTCAGAGATTTTATAGAACAAGCGAAACTAAACTCATACGCATCCATATATATATATATATATATATATATATATATAGCTTTAAGCGTTAGTTTAGTGGATACTCATATGTGTGCAGACGCTCCATTTATTGATTAAACTATAGATTTAATAGCCAGAATATTCAGGAAATCTTTTTAATGGAAAATGTGCGCTCTCCACTAGTTCCTCCTTGTTAGACGGAAAGTATCGTTATATTCGAGATGACTTATCCTATTATTCCATGAAAAAAATTCACCGATCAAGCAAATCTGAATCGTTAAGGCATCTCTGATATAACAACGATTCCCCACATCCCAGAAGGACGTAAGTTCGAATCCTACCTGAGAATGCATATTTTCATTTAATATGCATTCTTGCATATTCAGACCGGCAAAAACTAATAAATAATCATACAGTTTAATAAATAAATAGGGCGTCTACTCAAATATGAGTATTCACTGATAATAACTTTTAAAGTGATAAAAGTCTCTCGAATCTATAAATGAAGGCCAATATCTTAGAAAAATACATATATTTTCACATACATGGTGAAATATATATAATTTTTTGCAATTTTTCTTTTGTATAAATATAGCGTCTAAAACAAAAGTCTTTTCTAACAAAATAGCATCTGCATAGCATTTGTATCAAATTCATCTTGATTGCGGTTGGCATGTTTACGAATTGCTTTAATTAAAAAAACTTTAATATTGGTGAAAATGTTTTAATTTGAATTACACTGTTCCAAAAGATGCAAGGGTGCCACTGAAAATATCTTTATTATGAGAGAAATGGCTGTATGTAGTATAAAATATCAGACGAAAATATTAAATTTAGAGAGTACACAAAAACAGTTTTTACAGTGCAAAAGTAATCTCCATAATAAAATATTTATAATTTACTTATTAACTATATTTTTTTCAGAAAAAGTTATGAAAGAAAAGCGTTTAGCATGCGAATTTCGTACAAATTTGATATATCTACCCAGGAAGCTCGTTTATTCTTGGGATATGGAAAACATAATTTCTTGTTTCGCACTTCAAGTTTTTTCCAAATTCTTGATTTGGCCTTTGTCCTTTTACAAACTCCAAAAATAAAAGTAAATAAATAAAACAGTTTGTTACCTCAGGCACGACCTCCTATATTAACCAAGGCCTAAGCAAATGAAATGTGACGTCACGGTAGTAGAGCCATGAATCACCGTAGCTGTCTTCATAACAATGTTGATAATCACAGTGTCGTTTTTTTTAATAAAGATTTTAAAACTTTTTAAAATGTAACAAGAAAAAAAGAAAGACACATGTTTTGATTTATGCCGGTTTTATTAATTTTAATTAAAATTAAGAAAAACAATAATTAATAAGAAAATATAAACATCATTGTTGACTACTGACTGTCGGTCGTATTTGTATATAAACACAGTTTTAAAAACAAAACTTTTCGTTTATTCGTCTTAAAATTTCTAGGATATTTGGTAATTAAATTACATTTTTAAAATATTTTAATAGTAAAAAATGAAAACAAAAAGTAAAAATTAATGTTTCTATTTCATTTATTATGTTAAACTGTTTATAAAAAAAATCGTTTTTTTCAAAACTCTTTTTTGGTTAATGTTTTACTTATTAATTTTTTAAGGATTAAAAAACCCTAAACCAACTATAAAAGAGTTCTTCAGTTAAAATTGTAATTTTTTATTTCCAATTTTTTTCTATGGATTAATATCCATAATTAACTTTCAAATTATCAAAAATAGAAAAAAATGTTTGGAAAATATATTTTGAGGGTGTTCATTTTGTGCTAAATATTTTCTAAAAATTAAATATTTTAAAAATTAAGTGCGGTGTGATTGAGGCCTTTATGGTTCAAATAAATTCAAAACTTAGTTAGAAATAATAGGTTTAAACAAAGTTTAAATCAACATTTTCAAGTTTAAATTTTCGGTAATAGTGACTTGACATTTGTACCAAAATTTCACGGAGTTTTCAAATAAAAAACCTTACAAATAAAACAAATTCTTTTAAAATTGACTAAAAAATAAATTTTGTAGTTTTTGTTAATGCAAGAAAAAGAATAAAAAAAATTTAATTCAGGAATATTTTTTCATGTTTAAAAATGATTCATAAAGTTGCAAGAAGTATAGAAATGTTAAGTTTTTACTTTCGTTTTCTAAGAATTTGTAAACATTTCATTGAAAAGAAAACACTATGGTGAGGAGGTTTGTTGACTTGAAAGCATCAATGACGATGTGCGCCAAATCAACAAACCTAACCCATCACACAATAAGTCCTGAGCCTGACATATAGATGACGCCACTAATAAAAGATTATTATTATTATTATTATTATTATTATTATTATTATTATTAACTACTACCTATAAACAACAGGATATATTAAAGCAAAAGACGATACACTCATGCTAGAAAAGGAAAAGAAATATTTCAGAGATGACATGAGTAAATTGCTGATCTCTTTCGCGATGAGAGAGAGAGAGTGAGAAAGCAACCAACAACACACAAAAATACAAATGGACTAGAAATTTTGGAAACCGAAGTGGAATTGGCAATGGTCAAATTTAACAAAAATATAGCTGCAGGACGGGATTGTAATAGGGATGATGACGCCCTTAGAAGACTTTGTCAAAGACAGGATCACAGAAATAATATACGAAATCTATAATAGCGGCAATATAACGAAAGAAGTCAGCAGATCACTTTTCATAGCACTACCTAAAAAGCCAGGGGAAAAGGAATGTGAACTCCACAGAACAATCAGCTTAATGTGACACAACAAAACTCATCATCTGGATCCTGATAAACAAACCGGGGAAATTGGCCAATAGATAGGATAAGAACAGTGTGACTTTGAACAAGAAATGCGATATTCATGCTCATAATGATATATGAAAAAGCAATAAAAATGCAGAAGGTACTATATAAATGTGTTCTATAGACTATGCAAAGGCATGTCAGAAGGTACTACACAAAGACTTGATAGAGATATTCGACAACATCGACAATTTCGGAAAAGACATTAAGATAATCATGAATAACTATTAGCAGCAACCCTCTTGCGTACTGATAGGAAATGAATTATTTCACGGTTATACAAATATAGACAAAGATGTGTTTTCTCACCGGATCTATTCAACTTATACAGCAAAGCAATTCTGAGAAAAATAAAACTTTTGCCACGATTCGTCACTGGAGGCCAAAATCTCAACAATGTAAGATACGCAGATGACACGGGGCTGATAGCAGACACTGAAAGGAGAATACACGACCTACTACATAAGTGGGTAACAGAAAGCGAGGAATATGATATCTGCTATTGTGTATGGCAGTGAATGCTGGATACTCTTCTCAGGGATGAGGGAGTGACTTGAGGCAGCAGAAATGTGGTTTTACAGAAGGATGCTCTGGATCCTATGGATCTAGCACGTGACTAACAGTGGCGTGTTGGAGAGGATGGAAACGAGGAAAAAACTCATACTTAATATAAGGAAGATACAGAGGAGGTTTCTGGGGCATGTAATGAGGAAGGAAGGCCTGGGGAGTTTGATATTCACAGAATGCATAGAGGTAAGGAGAGATATGGAAAGCAGCGCGAAACATACTTGATAGACCTGAGCAAATGGATGGCAGAACGGAGTTGAGGTAGGTATACCAAGATGAGAATGTAGAGAGCAACAAGAGACAGAGCCAAGTCGAAATCCATGATCGTTTATGTACTGAGGCAACACTACACATGAACAAGACGAATAAACTTCAAATGGTATATGATAAAATTTTGGATCAATCGAATTACTAGTTTACAAATTACAGTTATTTAAGTGAAGCTACTGTTGCAAATTTCCCAAACAATGGAAAAATCTGAACTTCGTGTGTTGATAAAGCATTGCTTTCTGATGAGCAAAAATATCGTTCACACTTGATAAGTATTATTTGGACCGTGCTTTGTCGGAAACAACAGTTAAGTGGTGGTATGCTGACTTCAAACACGGTCGTACAGACACAAGTGATGCTGAATGCTCAGGTCGCCAACAATCGGCAGTTTTATCGGAAAACACCAATAAAATACAGAAAGTTATTCTAGCCGCTCTTAAATTAAATTTGTGCGAGATAGCAGAGGAGTTGAACATATCAGAAGGCAGAGAATTTTGCATGAACATTAGTCACTGAGAAACCTGTGTTCAAAGTAGGTGCCGCCTTTGCTCACAGTCGATCAAAAACAACAACACGTCGATTATTCAAAGCGTTGTTTGCAATTGTTTCAATACAACAAGAATGAGTTTTGAGGTAAATATGAGACAAAGGATGAAACATGAATCCACCATTTCAATCCGGGTGCAAATCGGCATTCAACTGAGTGGAAATCAGCAGGTGAAAGCCATCCAAAGCAACCAAAGTCACAAACATCATCAGGTACGCTTTGGTCCTCCGAATTTTGGGATACGAAAAGGTATTTTGTTCATCGATTTCCTTGAGAAAGGAAGAACCATCAATAGCGAATATTGTATAGCATTATTGGTGCGTTTGAAGCAAGGAATCACCAAAAATCGGCGACAAATGAAGAAGAAAAATGACCTTTCACCAAGATAGGGCACCGTGTCACAAGTCGATCGCATGGTAAAATTATATGCATTTCACTTCGAAATGCTTCCGCATCTACCCTTTTCTCCATATCTGCCCCTCAGCCACTACTGGTTCTTGCAGACCTTAAAACTAATAAAGAAAAATATATTTGGCTGCAATGAAAAAGTGATATCGGAAACTGAGGCGTACTTTGAGGTCAAAGACATATCGTTCTACAAAAATGGCATCGAATTGGTAGATCCCCTTCCATGAGGAGAAAAAGACTGCACAATGGAAGCTCTCTGACTCCGTTGATATCATGAATAGCACTATACAAATTTGTGACATGGCTCTGGTTCTGTTTGCACTAGTCTTCTTGGTTATGCTAAATTATGCTTTTGATGACGATGACTCAGGTGTCATGTTCCAATTTCTCATAATTTCCCAATTGGAGTAAATAGACTAAACTATCGCCCAGTTCAGACTCCACCCATGTCTATTGGACAGGTGTAGAGGCACATCCCTTGTTCCCTGTTTAGGATGTGTTACCGCCTTGCTCGGGGTGATATGATTAAAAAAAAAAGAAGTGCTGGAACTGGTGTATCGACGTAGAAGAAACTTTGTTCATGAATAATATCGAATTTTGCCTAAAAGTTGCTGTTTTATTAGTTTGGTCGGGGGTTTATTGAGTGATGTGTTATGTATTTTCTGAAACACAAAGAGCCGCGCATGCGTTGCAATAGATAAATTGTCACAAGTTTATATTTTTCATTTTGTGTGTGTTGTTTTGTTTTGTTACTGTTTTTTCTCTACAGTACAATATATGTTGGGTCGGGTAGAGAACCTTGAAGAAAAAAAAAACGCAACAAGCCGCAACTGACTACGCAAAAATTTTGAAATAGGATTTTGTACTATTTATGTTTTGACGTAGTATTTTATAAAATAAATAAAATATAAAATAACAACAGCGGAGAAAAATGACTCTTGTAAAGAAATAGAGAAATAGCCGAACGTGATAGGACGATAATTATAAAAACATTTTATATTCGTTATTTTCTGAAAAACAAAACATATATTGATGAAAAACTAAATAATAAATAAATAAAATCTCTCTTCTCGGCTGTCTTCAATGAAATATATATATATATATATGTGTGTGTGTGTGTGTGTGCGTGTGTGTGTGTGTGTGTGTCTGTGGCTGCGTGTGTGTGTTTGCGTGTGTGTGCGTGTGTGTGTGTGTGTGTGTGTGTCTGCGTGTGTGTGTTTGCGTGTGTGTGTGTGTGTGTGTGTGTGTGTGTGTAGGTTGGTTTTTCAGGAAAATTTCGTAGTGTTTTTCAGCAGATAGTTTTTGATATGCGATTTGGTTTCACATATAACTGAAATTTATGACCCTTCTCAGAATTTATCATTTCAACGCGTCCTTCTGAACGAATCGTTTGTAAACTTTGGATTTTATGCTTTACGTTAAAAGTGAAAATAGAAGCACAGTAGATCTTTTATCATCATTTGATGATCTGTTTTTGTAAAGAACGAAAATCAAAATGCAATATAGCAAAATTGTAAGTGTTCCTTTCTGTGTTGGTGAAATAAATGAGTGTATTTGCACGGAAGTGGTTCACTTTACTCAGAATTTGACATTTATAAATGACAAAATATGAGAACGTTCCGGCAGGTTAGCAGAAGGTGATCATGACCAAATCGAAGCACTGACTAAAAATGATCCAGGAGTCCGTTGAGCGCGGGCTTAGATTTAAAAGCTAATTGCAAGAATAACCGTCTGGTTACATTCAATACCCAAAGACTAAACTTGGGACATTCTATAATCAGCTTGTGTCGCTATTCAATCTTAAACTGAACCCAGATCTCAAGGTGGACATATACGTACGATTCATTGCTAAAAAATTTCGAAAATTAATCGTTACTTCTTACTATTTTTCTGAGTAGCTGACTCCTACTTCTATCCTTTACCTTTACAAGAGGCAGATCAGACCGAAAATGGCGTACTGCTGCCAAATATAAACAAGGACTATATAGTTTTCCTTTAAGATTTTCGATAGGGTCTAATTGCGTCTTTGCGTATGATGAATTATGATCTGCCTTAAATCCCATTTCCACAGGAGAAACGTCTCAAGTCTCTCTGATCTTAGTAAGTATTTTCATGGAAGGTATTCAGAGGAACGATATTCCATTGCGTATATATATATATATATATATATATATATATATATATATATATATATATATCCTTTTACTGAGCGCCGATAGCTCACAGTCAGAATCGCCGACTGACACCAATTCGGTGGGGATTCTATCCTGGGTAAAAGGCAATAGGCCGTCTAATCGTACTGCTGATCTGTGATACAGCAAGGTAGATCTGTTTGCGGATGACTATATATATATCTATATATACGCGTTACTGTTCAGTGATGAATTAAGTTTTCCCTGTGACCGGCGTGTGTATACACGGCAAATATATGATACGATAAAATTCCCATCTCTCATTGCATACGCTTATGTCTAAGGGAGTAGAGACGCCGACTGTCTGCAGATCGGTTTAGTTTCGATCTCTGCTGAAAGCAAGTGGAATTCTAGGTCAACTGATGAGTTGTGATACAGCGAAACACGCTTGTATGTGGATGACTAATATATATTTATGTTGTGAAGAGCTGCCATTTATGTGTAATCAGCTGATCTTCTCCACTCAAATATGTAACGGTAAAGTTTTCCTTTAAACATTATTGAGCACTTTCTAATACAAGTGTTTTCTGGTTTAATTTATATATATATATATATATATATATATATATATATATATATATATATATATATATATTGCATTTTTGTCATAAGAACAAGCCGGCAAGATCTACATTACAGAGAACGATTATTATATATGCATTCACATTTGGGTTTCCTAAATACACAAACCTCGTGAATAATTATGTTAGACATAACGCTGCCTGATATATTGAGGAAATTTACATTGAACAACTCTGACCATAGATTAATTGGGACCCATTTAAACAAACAAAGAATCTTACGAAATCTCCTCCACAACATAAATGTAGAAAATAATGTAATATTGACTGCATTTACATATAAAAAATGACTAGAAATATTGGTAGTACTTATAATACAAAAGAAAAATTCTATAACATCTGCTATGAGAACGGCCGCAACGTGCTCACCGGTAGCTTTACAGAAAAATACACTTGAAAAAATCTTCCTCAATAACAGCTAAAAAAAACCGCTCGGATATGCAAACTATTTAGATAATTTTTCCAGACTTTATCCAGAGAATAGAACGCTTATACAAACGCAGGGAATAATAGAGTGTGAGGATTTCTGTCCAGATGATATTGCTGACAAAAAATATATGATGATAACAGATGAGGAATGATCGTTGCGGTGGTGCGTATATATATATATATATATATATATATATATATATATATATGTAAGTATGTATATATATTCCTCGTCTCTTATTATCTTGCTTTCTTTCATCAATAGTATTTATTTTTCAATATATCTTTTACTCCCTGCAGGTTCATATTGATCTGCGTCAGTTTAAGTACATATAACTATATATCATATCTGTCAATTTAATTTATACATGCCAAAATATATCTATTCATCCTTTATTTTATACTCACCGCCAGATTATATCTACCTCTCCATCCATCTAGCTTTTCTTTGGCCAGTCTCATTTGTTTCTAATTTATCTCAGGCTATTCTTAACTTTTAGTTTGTTTATTGGCGTCAGTCTAAATATGCAAGTATTTGCAACAGTCAATAGAACATGGCATGGCATCAGGGAGCATAACACAAGTTTCAAATCGTTCTATCTCATTTTTGCGAAATAAACATAAAGCAAACCCTAATTTCTTTCCTTACACTTGCTTTGGGATGGAATCTTATTATTATCGAAATGATAATCCGTCCCCATCATTGGATTTCTTTGAACCAGAGCTGGCTTTTGTCGACGTCAGACGAAATAAAGGAAGGGCAGTAAGATATATCACGCCACCTTCGCGCCGTTATGGCCTTTTGTTCTTTATTTTACGTGAAATCATTCCAATTAATGTCCCTGTCATTTTTTAACAACCGGAAACCAGGCGCCTAAAACATGGCTGAACATCCGGTCACTAATTTACATCATAGAACTGTCAGGAGACATCAGACAGCAGTTGTTTAAGATGTGGAGATGAAACTGAACATCTAAGAGAATGTCTCGTTCGGTAGAGTCAAGAAGTCATAATTTCTTATCTGATTTTCTTCTTTAACCCTGCTAGATATAAAGAGAGCTAGAAATGGCCACATAAAAAAAGAGAAATAGATATTTAGGATATTTGAATAGAAAAATAAAAGGTGAATATGAAGAAGAAAAAAGAGAAATAGAGAGTGTAAATATCTGTTTTGACAAAGATAAAATTCTGCGTTGAAGATTAGAAAAATACTGACAGAACTCTGCTTAAACGAACATGGTACCTAAAGGTATGAGTACTAAATAGAAAGATAAGATTTAAAAACACGTAAATACTTCAAGATAAAGCGATTCCATCATAAGCGAAAGACGTTTAGACACATTGAGTTTAAATAGATAGAAAAAAAAATAAAGTAATAATTATTTTCGCTTGTATTTGAACTGTTTTGAACTACTTGAAATGTTAGTTTACGAAATCTTTTATTTGGTCAAACGAAGGAATCTGGCGATAAAGCACTAGGTACTTGGTTGGTTGCTTGGTTTTGTAAGTTATTTAATGCTAAAATCAAACTTTTTCGTTTTAGTGATATCAATCTTACTAATTAGATAATAGCGTTGAGAGAAGAGGTGGAAGCCTAAATTTTCTCAAGAGTTTTTGTGAGTAAAGGAATATAATGAACACGACTGCATTTGAAGCTCGGCTCTCCGATTCACAATATCGAGCCATTATCCGTTAAACAAACCACACATCCATGCTTACATCACCTAGTATTCCCAAACAATCACCCATCTGGCTCGACTTCATTGTACGGGAACATGTGTTTCAACGTGATGTGGCTGTAAACCCCTGTTAGGTGGTGGACATGCGTTCGACTTATATGTGAAACTCGCATATAAACGAGCAAATAAAAGAATGAGAATAAATATAGTAAATAACACAAAAATGAATATTATAAGAAAAAGAAAAGGAGATCACACGGAAACATAAATACACGAAAAAAAATGAAAAATAGAGTGAATTGGAGAAGCAAAAACGAGAAAATATGAAATGTGAAATAAAAATAAGCTAACATATAACGCTGAAGATTTTTAAAACATGGCAAAAGGAATAGCAAACATCAGTGACGATACGAGAATGTTGTTCTCCTTTTTACCATTAAACGAATTCATGGAAATCGAATAAAAGGTGACCGATAAACGATGTAACAGATGACAGTGACGTATAATGTCTAAGGCTGAATGTATAATTCAGAAGAGAAACATTAAAAAGAATAAAATCAGATAGATAGATAGATAGATAGATAGATAGATAGATAGATAGATAGAATCTTATTTACACTGTTCGGACTGTTGTTCTCATCTTTACTGAAATATTTTACATTTCGGTCGTTGTATGCTCTGGTCATCTCATTCTATGTGCGATGCCACATTCAAATACCATGTAGTCATCTAAACTTATAAATGGAACTTTATCTGTGCGTGTGTCTCTGTGTGTGTTCGTTACCTATAGACTATAGACTTCGAAAGGGCTAAACCGATTTTCTAAAAAAATTATAGAGTTGTACTATAGGCGTTTGCGAGTGTTCTTAGCTAGGTTTTGTGTCGAGGTACCCCCGAGAAATATCGAAAATCGATGATCGAAAAAATAGGGTTATAGAAAGAGTGGTAATCTAGCTTGGTATCGTTCGAAACACGCAATTGATTAGACAAAGTGAAAACACAAATCAATTGGTTTTAAATAAAATAATATTCGATCTGGAAAATCCGATCTGGTATAATGCTTCTTAATTTTACTCGGAAATTTCACTAAGCCGCTGCATTCAATAAATATTCAACCTTTTCTTTCATCGGAAACTTTTCAAAATAAATCAAAATGATTCTCAGTTAAGTTACGCTATCAATAATTACTTCTGCTTTCAACTTTATTGACACGATAGGAAAATGTCGACTTTTGCCTTATATTATTAGGAAGATTACATTTATGTAAAGCATATAATAGTTTTAAGAACAAATATAGAAGAGACGAGACATTTCTTAATAGGATTATAAAGGCGAGAAGTGAGTTCTTTAATTAATTATACAGAATTCAGTCGATTATGCGAATATGAAAAACTATTTTTGCATAATATGTTGTATTGAGTTGATTGTTTATTATGAGTAGCAAATATAAAAGAGATCCCACATTATGCTAACATGTTTACATGATATCAACTAAGAAAGAGACAATAAATTTTTATCGGTAGCTCTCTTCTCACCGTTTATATATATATATATATATAAAGGAAAAATCAACGCGTCATTTTAAGTGGTTATAAACTATAGTTTATTTCTATGACCTAATTAGCTCATTTCATCAGACCTTACAATATAACTTCCATTTGGTACAAAAATATTTGCCGGAATTAGCTCATAGAAATGAACTATAGCTTATAACCACTTGAAATTACGTGTTGAGTTTTCCTTTATAAATATAATTTGCTCTGATTAATATCCATTGAGCTCTCTATATAGATATAACACAATATTATTATGTTATATTAAGTTAATCTTGTTGGATTATCCTCACCGTTTACGGACTGGACATATATATATATATATATATATATATATATATATATATGTGTGTGTGTGTGTGTGTGTGTGTGTGTGTGTGTGTGTGTGTGTGTGTGTGTGTGTGTTAGCAAAATTTTGGCTAGTACAGGAGTAAATAACTCCAGGATTTAAGAAATATTTCATCGAAAATATATATTAATATTACGAATATTTTATTTGTTGGATGCACATATTTTAACGACACTTCCACGTAAAAGATTTCTAAACAGGTAAAATAAAGACGCTTGGTCTAGTGCTCGAAATTTTAAAAAAAGTCACCAGGTATTGATAATTTAATTCGACAACTCGCTTGATAATTAAATGTGATTTACCATTTAGCGAGTAAAAACAATTACCCCCAACGTATCGCGACAATGTATGTCACAAGGGTAGAACATCCTGAGATTAGATTGTCGATGGCTTGCTGAGATTTGTCACGGAAACTGCATTTTGGATACCCATGTATCATGTATTATTATTACTACGATGATTATAATATATATATATATATATATATATATATATATAGATATATAGATAGATAGATAGATATTAAAGCAGTTCCTACGAGAGAAGTTGGCATAGAAGAGATAAGTGCTAGGAGCCATGAAAGTTTTGTTTAAATGGTAGATTTATTATTATATTTCTGTTTCTGCTATGGTCGCGCTACCTACCAAATCTGCGGGAAGACCTAAGGCAGGTCGAGGCGTGTTGCTATGGCTTCATTTCATGTTTTTTCTATCTCCCCTATCATCCCTATCGTTACATAGACAAAGTTCTCCTTAGTGTGTGGGCTATACTTAATAAGACAATTTTTTGTATATCTCTTAAGCTGGGGTTTCTAAGGATTCTTTCAATGTGTTATTTTGTTCCATTTTGTATCATTCCAAGTGCCCCTACTATCACTGGCACAACTCTTGTTTTCAATTTCCGCATTTTTTCTATTTTAATTTGCAGGTCATTATATTTTGAAAGTTTTTCAAATTCCTTGGTTGCTGTGTTACAATCCGCTTGACAAGCCATATCAATTAATAGACAAGTTTTTTCTTTCTGATTTTTAACAATAATGTCCGGTCTATTTGCTTCAATTTTTCTTTCTGTGTAGATGGTGTAATCCCATAGAATGGGGACATCTTCTATTTCTGTAACCGGTGCTGGGTGATGTTCATACCAGTGTTTGTTTACTGATTTTCCATAGTGTTTGCGCATTGTCCAATGTAAATATTGCCCCACTCTATCGTGGCGATTTTATATTCATTTGGCGCAAGTACAGAACAGCCTGAGATTAGATGTTTCTTGGTGTTCATCACAGAATCTGCATTTTAGATCCATATTATTATGCATAATATTTGCCTGAAAGTTTCTAGTAAAAAGACTTTTGTCTTGCGCGGCAAGAATAAAGCCTTCATCTTCAGACATTAATCCAGATGCACGTAGCAATCAACATTGGATTTATTGGCACGTTCTGGATATTGGCCATGCAGAGGTTTGTCTTGCCAGCGCTGTTTCATCTGTTCAACAGCTTTATATTTGGATTTCGTTTTCATATTTTTTGCTGCAATATTTGGTTCTTGGCTTCTGTTTTGCTTTTCTACAGAATCTACTAAATGTAAATCTTGTTTGTATTTACTACTACTACTACTACTACTACTACTACTACTACTACTACTATTATTATTATTATTATTAGTAGTAGTATTATTATTGCTTTTTGTATAGATATGTGTTCAATGAGATGGTCTGAAAGTTCATATGCGTGCGAGTTTGTTGTTGTTTTACACTCGTTCTTTAAATTTTTTCTAATTTGAGAATCATTCAACTTTGTACACTGACTTGCAAAATTTAATTTCGTCTTTAAAATTCAAAGTTCTTTTCAGCAATTTCTTCGTTACTTTTAGAAGTCTATCTTTTGAAAGGGTGCGTAATATTTTTCAGCGTGTTTAATTTAGTGTGTATGTGCGTTCATATTAGGTTTTTCATGTTGTTTTGGTGAAAGAAAGCTTGACATTTTTTAAAAAATATTTGTTCCCGCATCATGAGTGTCATAATCTGCATTCTGGTCAAGAGGCATTACTCTGAATTTACGTCCACTACTTTCCTGTAAGTGTCGGGAAACGTGCAATTTACTATTATTAGCTAGTTTAATGTTACTTCAGAGCAAGGCTACTCTTCTTATTCAGAACTTGTGTAGACGCCAGTTATATTTTTGCGCATTCATAGCATTTTAGAGCACAAATTACGTTTTAGACTTGCAGCTCAGATTTGTTTTCATTTCGAATGTAGATGTCTTTTCGACATTTAAGTGGTTTCTTTCTTTTATTATGTTGCATACCCCACATATTTTTTGTTGCACTTTGTGACCGCCGGTGTTCTGGGTTGGCGTTAGTTTTAATTATTTTAGCTTTCTTTAAGATTTATTTTATTTTATCATTTTGCTAGAATAATTCAATGTGTTTTTATCTTTCTAAATAATTCTGGGTTGTTTTGTTGTGTGTAGGGATGTATGCGATATTGTTTACTTCTTTTTCATGTTTATTTATTTATTTTGTTCCGGAGAGATTTTAATGGTGTTTCTTCCGCTAGTTGGAAACATTTGTTTATTAGTGAAGTGTAGTAAATTCCTATTTGTAGTGTTTTTCGTAGTTCCTTTCGGCGTATTTTACGAAGTGTTTCGTTAGCTACTATTGTGCAAATTCATCGTGCTAGGGAGTAGGCGATGGATTTTAGAACATTTTTAGGGCCGTGGCTTTGAAATGGAAATTTTGTTGTGTGTGTGTGTGTTTGTGTGTATGTGTGTGTGTGTATGCTTATGGTAAATGTCTGCAATGATGTAAGTGTTGTTGTTTTTATTATGTCTATGAATGGCAATATATTATAGCTACATACTAGCGTGAACTGAATTTTACATTATTAGTTTTGAGTAGATACTGTAGTTTATTTATTTATTGATCTCCAAAAGATAAACAATCATCTCGATATATTTTCCATCATTTAGTGAATTCTGTTTTTATGTCTCCTCCATAGATGTGTCCTATTTGTTTGTATAGATTTTCTTCTAGATCTGCTTATGTGAGTTTTGCATATGTCGGTGCCTTTTTTGTCTCCATCGCCGTATTTTTTGTTTGAATATAATTTTAGTTGTTAAATTGAAGGGATTTGTTGCCGAAAATTATTCTTATATTATGTATAGTGAATTCTTTTATGAATACTCTGTGAAGGGTTTCTGGGTGTTTTCCAATCCAAAATGTAATGGCCTGTTTAAATAGTTCAGGGGATATGTTGCTGTACAAGCATTTCAAGTCAGATATTAATTATCTGCCTTCTTCTACATAGCTCAGAGGTAGAATCGCCGACTGACGTGAATTCGGTCGGGTTTCAATACTGGCTAAAAATCAATCGGATTTCTAACCATACTAATGTGCTTTGATACTGCGAAACAAATCTGTCTGTGGATGACTATATATAGGCATGGAAGCATGTTTGGTTTAATTATTTCCTAATATATTAATAAATTTATAGTGACAGATTAATACTTCCATGTTGAATTTAAAATGATGAAAAGAAGGCGCCATAGTTTTTTTTAATTCATACTATTTTCCCAATTATTACCGTTTCGTCCAAAATCTTATTCTGGCGTGAATTGCTAAAATCAAATTAATGTATATGGCGGTTATGAATTTTTAAACCTACGTGTAGGACGCACTGTTAATTCAAAATTAAATATATACTTAAGGAATCTTAATATATATATATATATATATATATATATATATATATGTGTGTGTGTGTGTGTGTGTGTGTGTGTGTGTGTGTGTATGTGTGTTTGTGTGTGTGTAAAACAATTCCAATTAGAATTTATGAGTTATAAAACATTTATTAATAACTGTAATTTTTAAAAATTACAATTTAGATATTTTAAAATGTTGATCTTATGGAAAATTTAGAACATACTTTCTATACTCATTTATAATTTCATTTAATATTGGTCCGAATATTTTATAACTACGGATTTGATAATTTGAATATTTTATCTTCATGGGGGAATATACTTGATTTTTCGAATAATATTTCTTTCAATAGTGAATGTAATAAGGAATTATACTCTAAATTATATGCAATCTATTTTGAATCGGACATATGCAGCATAAGTCTTCTCGATAATAATGTTGTAATGTGAACTCCATATGTCTTTACATTTTTACTGGACATACAATGTCCAAAATATCATTTAAGTTGATACACAATGTTAGGCTTTCGCAAAACATGTGTTGATGGAAAAGAGTTATTGTGAATGTTTAAGTTTGTTGTATTAAATTTAGAATAGTATATAATTACTTTTTATTTTTCCTAGAATCATAGATATTTATCCGATTATAAAGATTTGTAATATAAAAATCTGGCCCCACCCGAGGAAGGCTGATGCAAGCGAGGGTGTTTCCGATCGTTGAAAGGAACGGATGTCGTTTGACCTTATTTCCGGCAGCAGCGGAAATAACTACAGAGGCAAACAGAACAGGTGTCTCTGAGAATTACGTGGGCGTGCGTGGGCGAGGCAAAACCGGAAGAAAAAGTCCAGGTTCTGGAAGATTATAAAAAGACCTCGGCACACGGATTCGCCAGTAGTAGAGTAGCAACAGAGATCGGCCGGTGAAGAGAGACACAACAGATAAGACTACACTCCCGTCAACCCATTAGAAGCGCGCTCTCTCAATTCTCTGTTCCCTATTCTACACGGTTCATCGTCATTAATAAAAATATAACTTTATATTTTTATATATATGCGTGTTTGTTGTTTGTCGATATATAACAGATTTTCCTATTAGAATTCGATGCGATTAAACATCTCACATAGAATATTGAGTCAATATAGCGCAGGCACGGTGAACTGATGTATTACGGTTCTGAATGAGGTGGCGAAGAGCCAATATCCAGTATTACGTGATAATAACCTTTGGAAAGGTATGAATTCATCGTTTGTGCATCCCCATATAGGTACAATTCAGGGGAAAGTGGGTTTTATAGCCTTGAATTGCACGTTTTCTAGCAAAACAAAAACTCTAAATTCAAACAAACTTAGGGTCCATCAGGCTGTGTTACACAAAATACACCGTTTCTGATGCATGTGATGCCCCTACAACACTGATGAGTTACGGAACTTGTGATCATGTACTTTCCATTAATCACTTTTCAGACGCAAGTCATTTTACACAACGTTCTGTGTGATTATTCTTTCCACTATACAATTTCTATCTCTTCATGCCTATCGTGACTTGAGCAAGCAAACCACGCCTTTACCTCTCTCTCCATGTCAGAACAAAAAGTCAAGAAATATAATACTGGACATGTCTTTCCTAAAAATATATAGTGTACACACACACACACACACACACACACACACACACACACACACACACACATATATATATATATATATATATATATATATATATGTATATATAATTAAGAAGTACATTTAATTATATTAACCATTAAGTTGTTTAGGATTTAACAGACAGCGAAATAAATAAAAAATTAACAATTTTGAGTTGCATTATGCTAGGACTAGATAATACAATTAGTCAAACAACAAGGAAACAGAAAAGATATTCAATGATAAACGAAAGAAGCAAATACAAACAACATTTACATTTAGCAGATTCTGTAGAAAAGCAAAACAGAAGCCAAGAACTAAATATTGCGAAAAGATATGAAAAAGAAAGTCTAGGATAAAGCTCTTGAACAGATGGAACAACGCTGGCAAAACAAACCTTTGCATGGTCAATATCCAGAACGTGCTAATGAAACTAATGTTCATAAAGTTAATACTCATCGATGGTTACGTGCATCTAGATTAAAATCTGAAACTGAAGTCTTTATTCTGGTTGCCTAAGACAAAAGTCTTTTTACTAAAAACTTTCAGGCAAATATTATGCATAATAAAGTGGATCAAAAATTCAGGTTCTGTGATAAATACCAAGAAACAAAAGACCACCTAATCTCAGGATGTTCTGTACTTAACCCAAATTAATATAAAAATCGTCACGATATAGTGGGGCAATATTTACACTGGGCAATGTACTAACGCTATAGAAAATCTGTAAACAAACACTGGTATGTACATCACCCAACACCGGTTACAGAAATAGAAGATGTCAAGATTCTATGAGATTACACCATCTATACAGACAGAAAAATTGAAGCAAATAGGCCTAACATTATTGTTAGAAACCAAAAGAAAAACTTGTCTATTAATTGATATGGCTTGTCCAGCGGATTGTAGCATAGCAATCAAGGAATTCGAAATACTGTCAAAATATAAAGACCTAAAAATTAAAATAGGAAACTGTGGAAATTGAAAACAAGTTTCGTTCCCGTGATAGTGGATGCATTTAGAATGATAAAAATGGAACAAATTAATACACTGAAAGAATCCCGCGAAACCCCAGCTTAAGAGATATATAATTAATTATTTTGTTAAATACAGCCCACTCACTAAGGAAAGCTTTGTCTATGTAAAGCTAGGGATATTAGAGAGCTGTGAAAAAACATAAAATTATGTCATAATAAAAATCTACTAACTGACTTAGGTCTTCCTGCAGACTTGCTAGGTAGTGTGACCATAGCATATATTATTTCATAATGAAAAATGAAATAATTATAATAAGAATATATATATAAGCTCCATTTCTGTGCTGAGAAAATTTTGAGAGTAAATATCAAACAGCCAAACAAATATGTATCCATTAGTTTAAACCACTTATATATATATAAACAATAGTAATGAGCTTAATCACAATAAGTCAACACTAATAATAACAGACTAAATATCCAAAAATAATGCTAACAGTAATATAAACCGTCTTCTCACCCGGCGAGGACTACCTCGCGGGTTAAATAAAGAGGGAGTAAAAAAGAAAAGAAAAAGCGCACAAGAGCAATACGTGTAGTGCGCGTTTGAATGAAAAAAAAAACCCAAGACGAAATCTTAACAGCAAAGTGGTCGATACGAAAGTACGACAGCAGGAAAGTAGAGCAAGATACAACAAAAAAAAACCTAGAAGTTCACACAAACGGTTCTTCAGGGTAATTCGCCCTGAAGAACCGTTCCTGTGAAACTTCGGTAGGTGGTGGCTCAATTCTAGATTTTTGTATTATATATATATATATATATATATATATACATATATATATATATATATATATATATATATATATATATATATATATATATATATATATATATATATCCAATCGAATAAGGAACAAATAAAATCGTCGTAGGATTCAAAACATTAATTAGAAGAATGTGTAACACTCTGCACGGTGGACTGGCAACCTCAAGCCAGATCCTGGTCGAAACGGCACCAGATGTGACACCTCTGGGAGGGATGGCCGTCTGTCCAATGTGACGCTCGTTCTCGCTGACGGTCGTCACGATCCAAGTTGTGACACTGCCACCCGGTCGTGACGATCTCGCCACAAAAGATGGTTACAGAACGTCTTTTGTTACAACGGGCCACTGTCCCACGTTGTGATTAGATCCCTGAGGTCTCGTCTTGCAACCAAAATAGTCAAACATTGAAATAAATATGTATCCATTAGTTTAAACCACTTACATTATATATATATATATATATATCCAATTGAATAAGTAACAAAGAAAATCTTTGCAAGATTCAAAACATTAATTAGAACAATGTACAATATAAAAATAGAGCAATGAATATTTATTATAAAGCATAATTTATACCATATATATATATGTATGTGTGTGTGTGTGTGTGTGTGTGTATAAGTTGCTATTTTTTATGAAAAGTTAATCTCAGTATAATTAGAATTTTGACATCGTGACTTTAACATTAACTGTTATATTAGCAATTATTGACAATATTTACAAAACTAAAAGCAATTGTTATTAAGTTATGTGATAGAAAGCTAGAAGTCCGCTGTCACGCAACAAACATGGATATATAGTAAGAGTTAAAAAATTATGATACATTCTTTGATGTTTCTCGCTATTCAAAGGTATCAATCACTACTTATCAAAACCGATTTAAACTGAAAAAATATAAACATAAACTCCCTACGGAACTGACTGGTTAGCCTCTGGACTTGCCAGTTACTGTTACGAAATGCGTGTAATTTAAAAAGAAAAAGGGTAAAAAGAGTAAACACTCTCTTTCAATTATTTTTCCTTTTTTTGTGGGTGGGGGGATTTTGAAATTACTGTCGCCTTTCCATATCTTAGCTTTTGGTTGGTTGTATATGTACTATTCTCTCATTTCAAAAGAAACTGAGTTGTGAAGGAGGGTCCACCCATTTGGGAATAAAAAATAAACACATCAACCTTGCTTTTCAGATTCAATGCCCTTGTTACGAAAATCACTTAGATTTGTATCAATGTTTTCACACCCAAAATGAAATGTCGACTCAGCAGTTGAACTTTGACATGTTACAGCTAATTCTGAAATCTCGGAACAGGTACGAATTAATTTCACCTAAAAATAATTATATTGGTTCTGATGAGGAACAATATACTACAAAATAGTACTATTCGGTAACTTCTGATTGAATTGGGCATATATAATTTCTTTTTCTTAAACAGAAACTGATAACCAATTTGAATACGCATTAAGCAAATTAAAAATTGTCCAAATTAAGAATGTAGGCACGGTTTAAAAAGATATATAACCATATAACATGTGAGAGGAGGCTAGATATGATGTTCAAATCGAGGGCTTTAATTCAAATGCTAAGGTTTGATGAGAGATACTTCTTTCTATATATATTTTATCATATCCTCTTATGAAATTATTTTCATACCTATTGTTGTATCAAATAGGTGAATGATACACAGAGAAGAATAAAAGTTGAATATATTCAGCACTGTATCCAGTAGTAACCGATATATGCAAAAAATGCTGAACAATAAATTACAAAAATTAACAAGACAAAATATTAATCTGCTTGTCTGAACTTATTAAAAACGATACTTTCATATTTGTAGACTCTTTCAAGCTACAAGCCAGTCCATCGTTTAGAATCATGAATGGGTGCTATCTACACGACAAATGCTATTATCATATTCTTTCTTTGCTTTGAAATAAGCCTTTTCTTTCATCTATACCTGTCTTCTATAATTATTCGTACAAATATCGGAAAAATAAAGAAAAATGTTTGGTTAATGAGTGGTAGTAATGATTTCAGGCATATGCTACTGCCTAGGACATTAGCGCACTCTTAGACTGAGGCCAAAAAAGTAATGTATTCTCTCTCAACTTTGTCCGGAAATTAAGTGAAAGGGCAAAAGATTCCCCGATAACATTCCTTAGATAATAGTGGATGATATGAAACACAAAATATTTTCTATGATAGACTAATGCTAGATGAATGTGAAAAAAGACAATTCTTTCATGAGAATTGAACTCATAATAGGGAATAAACAATCAAAATTAATTTATGAAGCATCCAGTGTCACAGCGTAAATAAATAAAAAAGAGGAATTTTTGAATATATATTCATAGTATCAACGCATACACATACAACATAGAACCACATATATACACACATAGACATACACACACTCACTCACGCACACACACACACACACATATATATATAAATATCAGATATATTGTATCGATTAATGTTATTAATCTTTTTTTAAATATTAAAAATTTTCTTTCTCAGATTGGGAGAAAATTTCATTAAAAATTCTTAAAAGTTAATTTCAGAAAAAATATGGTGCAGGTTTTCCACTTTTTAAGTCCTCATCAGAGTAGTTAGAAACAAATGATGTGTTTTCATATAATTGGTGTGTATCTTGATGTGGATAAGCAAAGTTTTAAACAGACTTATGATACTCAAACAATATTCATACAGCAAAAAATAAACAAGTAACAATAAGTAAACAACTGTTATTATAAAAAATAATTCTAATTTTATAAAAAAGGCAAAAATATGAATGCAGAAACACAAACCAAACGTACAAATGCCAGAATATTATTATTCTTATTCTACATATCTCAAACTTAGCTGAAGCTTTAATGAAAATGAAAAATGTTAGATTAATGGATGTTTCTGAAATTATTTTTCACCTTTGGAAGATGGAAATGTGCATAAGGTTATAGAAAATCAACTGTTAATAAATAAAATTATCCTAGGAAATTCCAGGAAAATATATAAATCCTAGCACAGATTACCTTTACTGCCGTAAAGCCTTTAATAATGTGGGTCCTTAAGGTTTTGGAAATATACAAAGTATACTTGATGACAGTAAATTTTCTTAAATATTGCATGGGTCTGAGGAAATTTTCATTATACTTAAATCAAACGAATAGCACTTCCACTTTCAGTTGTTTGAATATCCAACAAGGAATTTTTCAAGAAGAATTCTGTTATGTTTGTACTTAATTACCCATTCGCAGGAACTAATCAGTGATAATTATAGATACAAAATAAAAAAGAAATGTTTTAATAACCTATTCTACATGGATCATACGAAACACTTTTCTAAAGTCAACAATATGATTTCAAGTCTACTTCGATACTGTAAAACATTTTCAGTGGTAGCATCAGTTTAACCTTCATTTTTTCTTGTTTTCGTTTGATTCGCTCAGAATTATGTATTTCTTTCGGTTGTTCCAATATTATCCAATATTTGCACTTCTTCAATAGGAGGGGACTTTTTGACTTCTATAAATGCTTTTTTCAATTTCAATTGTAAATCCTATTATGTGCAGTTTGGAATATCATGATTTGTCGATAGAAGCAACAACCCTTTTCATATCGTTTTGTTTTCTGAGTCGTTTTATAGTCTATTATTATTATTATTGTGTCATTTTTCATCATATTTCGATTTCTGCTTTGGTCTCACTACGAACCAAGTCTGCGGGGAGACCTAAGGCAGGTAGTGGCGTGTTGTTATGGCTCCATTTCATGTTTTTCTATCTTCCCTATCAACTCCAGCATTACATAGATAAAGTTTTCCTTAGTGTGTGGGCTGTACTTAATAAGACAATTTTTTGTATGTCTCTTAAGCTGGGGTTTCCAGGGATTCTTTCAATGTGTTGCTTTGTTCCATTTTTTATCATTCCAAGTGCACCTACTATCACTGGCACAACTCTTGTTTTCAATTTCCACATTTTTCCTATTTCAATTTCCAGGTCTTTATATTTTGACAGTTTTTCAAATTCCTTGATTGCTATGTTACAATCCGCTGGACAAGCCATATCAATTAATAGACAAGTTTTCTCCTTCTGGTTTTTAACAATAATGTCTGGCCTGTTTGCTTCAATTTTTCTGTCTGTGTAGATGGTGTAATCCCATAGAATGGTTACATCTTCTATTTCTGTAACCGGTGCTGGGTGATGTTCATACCAGTGTTTGCCTACAGCTTTTCCATAATGCTTGCATATTGTCCAATGTAAATATTGTCCAACTCTATCGTGGCGATTTTTATATTCATTTGGGGCAAGCACAGAACAGCCTGAGATTAGGTGGTCTATTGTTTCTTGGTGTTTATCACAAAACCTGCATTTTGGATCCATATTGTTATGCATAATATTTGCCTGGAAGTTTCTCGTGAAAAGACTTTGGTCTTGTGCTGCAAGAATAAATCCTTCAGTTTCGGACTTTAATCCAGATGCACGTAACCATCGATGAGTATTAACTTTGTCAACATTGGATTTATTGGCACGTACTGGATATTGGCCATGCAGAGGTTTGTCTTGCCAGCGCTGTTTCAACTGTTCAAGAGCTTTATCTTTGGCTTTCATTTTCATATTCTTTGCCGCAATAGTCGGCTCTTGGCTTCCGTTCTGCTTTTCTACAGAATCTACTAACTGTAAATCTTGTTTGAATTTACTGCCTTCTTTTATTATTGAGTATTTTTTCTTTCTTTCTTCATGTTGCCTTACTAATTGTATCATCCAATCCTTTGTTGTTTCTATGTATGTTAGTAAGCCAATAGTTGTTGTCTTGTATGTCAGTTCCAGCTGAATAAGACCTCTTCCACCTTCTTTACGGGGTATGTACAGACGGTCTACATCAGCCTTTGGATGATGCATCTTATGCTTAGAAAGAAGCTTTCTTGTTTTAGCATCCATTCGCCTGATGTCGTTTAGAGTCCAGTTTAAGATGTTAAAGCTATATTGGACAACTGGGATTGCAAGGCTATTAATGGCCATAACTCTGTTCTGTGAATTCAATTCAGTTTTTAATATCATTCGTAGCCTTCTATAGTACTCTTTACGTACTATTTCTTTCATCTTTTTATGGTGGATGTTTTCGCTCTCATTTACACCTAGGTATTTATAAGCTTCTTCCGGTTTCAATTCTTTTATTGTTACAGCAGGGTCTAGGCTAATTGAGGATGTTTCTTGTATTGATCCACGTAAAACTGTAGCTTTAGCACATTTATTCAAATTAAATTTCATTTATTATTATTATTATTATTATTATTATTATTATTATTATTATTATTATTATCATAGTTGTTCTTGTGGTTGTTGCTGCTGCTGCTATTGTTTGTACACTTAATGACATAGCATCTTTATCAGATATATAAATTTAACCGATGAAAATAATGAACATCTCAGATAAAACATAATAGTTCTTATCCATTTCTCATTAGATAAAAAATAGATTTCCGATGCGTCTTGACTGTAGAACGTTAAACGAAAACAAAAACATATTTATCGCAGCAGTTAAATTTACACTAGATATTAGATTCTTTTCGTTAGCTTATATTTTCTGAATTATTTTTAATTCGGTAAATTATATCCTTTCCATCAAATGCTTAAACAATGTGAAAAATAAGAATTTTGCTATTTTTCAATTTTATATGCTTATCATATTATTCTCTCGAGCTGCACTGAGTTAAACCTTTTCTTATCTTCTTTTCATTTCCTTTCGTGTTTTTCTTAGGTGTAATATTGCATTTTAGCGATTTTAAATTTTAATTTATTTATTATTCGATGTCTGCAGAATTTCTGAATATGATCTTGAACTCAATTTAAAAGAATGTTTAACATTTTGCTGAAACACTAGAAGAATAAACACATTGTCATAAACTATATAATAATAATCATAACAATAATAATAATAACATAAATATGTATATCTATGTATCATTATTATTATCATTATTATTATTATTATTACTATTATTATTATATGTATCGTGTCCTTGTTTATAGCCTTCCACACCACCGTATCCCTCGTTGCTGTTAATATTTTTTCTTCTGTTATTTCACTTAAACACCGCTCCACCATCCATCTGCTCAAGTCAATCAAGTATGTCATGCGTTGCTTTCCTTTGTCTCTCTTCTTCTCTCCGTCCGTGCGAACCAAATTCGGTTAGTTAAGTGCCATATGTGATAGATGCTTGGGTGATCATGTCTCGAAAGAGATATAACTGACTGGGCAGAAGATTATCCAGCAGTAGGGTACCATTTTATTTGGCGGTAGACTGGTTGTCAGCCGGAGCTCTAGAACCCAGTCTATCCTGTTGTTTAACTCATAACTGGAGGGAACAGAAGGATTAATACCTTCCCCAATGGTATTTGCCCGTAAGTGAATGCATTGAATTCAAATGGAATTCGAAGTCTGCTCTCCGATTTCTCGTTCCAAGTCTTAATCCACTACATGTCCCTAAAATTATTGGCTGACTTTTCCTGATGTTAATTATCTGTTTCTTTCTCGTGTCCACCCTCTCCAAAACTTTGTCTTGGCTCACACGTTATGTTTACGTTATAGAGCATCCTTCTGTAGAACTACATTTTGTTGGCATCAAGTTTTTAGTTCAAAATACTGCTAAATATTATATATAGATATCTATCTATCTATCTATCTATCTATCTATCTATCTATCTTACTGCCAGTTTTTCTCTTTCACTCTTTCTCTCTCTCTCTCTCTCTCTCTCTATATATATATATATATATATATATATATATATATATATATGTCAAATAATAGGACAGTTGCAAACGTGAGGAATTTCGCATAACGCTGCCTTATTACATTTGTGTATAATGCCTGAAAATAATACAAGCTCTCGTTTTGGGAGATTTGAAATAGAGAAAAGGAGGTCAGAAATTTGTCACTGCTACTAGAAGTTATCGTATTTTTTAGAAGATGTCTAGACAACCATATGGCCTAATAAAACAGAGTAATGGAAAAGTAAAGATATCATGAAGATTTACATTATAAAAGTCATAAATATTGTTGGGGATCTAAGACGCTTAACATTGAAAAATGCAAGAATAAAGCAAAATCTTCAAGAAAAAATGACCCAACAAAAAGGGTTTAAAACGTAAATACAGCGTTCACTGTTTTTAATATATACATATATATATATATATATATATATATATATATATATATATATATATATTGTCATCCGCAGACAGATCTGTTTCGCCGTATCACAGCTCATCAGTACGGTTAGACTCCGATTGCTAATATATATATATATATATATATATATATATATATATATATATATATATTTAGCCGTAATTCTATGTGGCATGGCCCTTCAAGGTGTAGGCGTCATGGCCTTCCACATCTCCCTATACTCAGTGTCTCTTAGCACGCTTTCTCCTCTTGCACTTACCAAAACCATCCTGCTATGTACTTGCTTAAGCCCGTCACGTATGTTAAGCGTTGCTATCCTTTGTCTCACGTTTCCTGTGACCTGTGTGTATCAGATTTTCTAAGCCCTTCCTTCTTATGACATGTTTCAAGAACTTTAGCTGTCATTTTCTGAAGTAAAGTATGAGTTTCCTTTTTGTTTCTATCCCCTCCAAAACTTCATCGCTGTTCACAATTTCGGTCCACGATACACTCAACATCCTTCTGTTGAACCACATTATGTTTGCCTCAGTTCTCTCCCTCAACTTTGAAGAGATTGCCCAGCATACACTATCATATTGAAGAACAGACATCACATAATAATTCAGTACAATCTTCTTTGATTCCAGCGAAATTTTCCTGTCTCTCAATACTCTACTTAGCTTCTGGAATGCATCCTTGGCAATTCTCTTTCAGAACAGGATAAAATGTGGATTCTGCAATCGGAGTTCAAACTTCGGGCTACAAAGCAGCGAACTTTCTGAGTACGAATGAATCCATCTTTTTTATTTTATAATTTAAATAGCAAATTAGACTTGGCTTTCTAGACTTGCTTGGTAACCAATGTAAGAAAACGAGAAATTGTCATTCGAGCAATGAATAATCAAAGAAAATCAAGTCCGCCATATTTCGTAAGAGTCTATTACAATTAAAAAATAATAAAAAAACATCTACGAGGAATCTTACTCGAAAATCTGCACACAGATGAAGAGATTATTTGATCCAACAGAAATGTTTTTCAACAACAGGATGATGAGAATAACATGAATTGACAAATATGAGAAACGACGAAGTTTAAGAGAAAATTGGGGAAAAAACAATTATATTTAGCATTATAAATAAGCAGTTGAAATGTTTAGGACTCATAGAGGGGAATAGGTTAAGAAATTTTGATACGCAAAAAAGATATTGTAGGCAAGTAGGACAGTGAAAATCGGCGCACCACATACCAAGCAAACGTCAGTAAATAGGTGGATGGACGAAGAGATTTTATATTGCCATCTCTTATCTTCTTTACTCACATCCATTCCCTGACAACCCTTGTGTCATGTTATTCATGCTTTCCACTCTACTCTCATGCAGCCCTTTTTACACCAGTATTTTCATCCCTTTCTTACTCATTCTCTGATAGCCCGTAACTTGTTCCTCTTTCTCATCACTCACCTCTTATGCAGGGGCTTACCCTTGCATGCCAGTGGCTGTTCTACTTTGCATGGGGTGAAATAATTATAAAACAAGAATAAGTGATAAAAGAAAATTAAGAGATTTAAAGGACAGACAATTGTGGATAGTCATGATAACCAACGTCCTGAAGTGACACGACACCTAGAAAAATAAAAGCTTGAGTAGGATTTTCGTAGCCTTACATGCATATGATCTTTGACGTAATGATTCTTTATATTTCACTTGTAACACACAACAATGCTTTGTTCAAAAACTTGAATCACCATATGTAATATTTCAAACTGAAGGCCCCTATAATTTGATTATGTGCAATACTGATCTAAAAGATTAAGCCACTAACAGCGCCTGTATTCTTATGAATAATATTCACTGGGTATTTCTATAAGAGATTTAATATTTTACCCGGTAATTTTCAATGTTCCATTATATATGGTCAATGTGTACGCAATGTCCAATGTTCTGTTCCTACCCATCAATATATTCGTGCATTTTAGATTATATTTTTCAAAAATCTAATTCCAAACACTTCCCTCATATATATATATATATATTGATTGTTTGATTGATTGATTGATTGAAAGATTGATTGATTGAGCACTCTGGAAGAATGGTAGATTTTGAAAAAACAGTAGCTACTCTAGCATCTACACATCGCTCATTCAGTAATGAATTAGAGCACTCTAACAACTGGTGTATGATACATCATAAACTAAAAATCGGTCTCCTCCGAGCGCCCATAGCCCAAGAGTAGAATCTCTGACTGACGCCAATTCGGTCGAGTTTCAAGCAATAGGATATCTAACCGTACTTATGAGCTGTGATACAGCAAAACAGATATGTCTGTAGATGACTATACATATATACATGTTTGTGTATGTGTGCGTTCAAGAGTTATGGATAAATTGCCGTCTAAATTACGTAAAAGGGAAAATAATACTGACATCACCTTTTAGCAGATATACTTATCAATATCGCACAAAAATATGATGAAATAGTCAAAAGTAAATTTATTTAATAAAATCGCTATTTGCTTCAACCACGGCCTCCAGACGATTCCAGAATCCCCTACATCTCTCCTGGACGATTTCCTTGGTTAAATTGAATTCTGCCATAATTTTACCTTCAGTTCGTCTTTGATATTAAACGGAATTTTGTTGGTTTCTTGCTCAACTGCGCACCTCACATAATAAAACGTACCTCCACGAATTCGCTGAAAAAACAGTATAGTATAAAGAAATAGGCCCAAACTAAATAAAAATAAAGTTTTGTCAGTACAATGTTCATGTTATTAGTAAGAGGATAGATAAAATACTTTTATTTCATCCTAACACGTTAGAGATTTTGGTATAAATTCTTGTTTTCCTTTCGTCCGAGAGTAACGCAATTTTTACAAAGCTTTATTACGGCAAACGTACTATTACGCAAGTCGTTTTTTTTTGCCAATTTTTTGCCAGTCGTTTTTTTTTTTGCCAATACATTAATTTGAAACTCGTGCAAAAACCAAATAGTGGTCGGGTTTTGATGAAAATTATAGAAATCGCTGATACATTACTGAAATCATTTTTTAAATAATTATTAAATAATCTTAGTAAAATAAGATTTCTTTTACATATGTTACTCCCACACCAAATTTCCTACAAATTCCTACAAATTCACGAGAGTTAGCCCATATATCCAATATTAATTAAATTCAGGAGTCAACTGTTTTCTTTTTGTGTTTTGTTTATATTAGCACTTTTTCAGAAAATCTGCTCCGAATCCTGAAAACAAAACAATGCAATAAAACTATGCCAATTTTTAATTGTTTTATTAACAATATATTAAAAGGATATCATAGTCTGAAATAAAAAAAAATCAATCAATAAATAATTTTTATAAGAATTGTTTTCATTTCCATTATTTTTTATCATAATAATTTATAAAGACTTAAAAATCATTTAAAATTTTATCCTTCATCGTTAAAGCAACGGTTTTAAATTAATGCGTGAAAACTATATTTACTAATCGAAAATTTAAAAACTTAATTCAAATAATGGGACCATTCGATTTTTAAAATATTTAAAACATTTTGATTGTGTGCGTATGATGACCTGCATTTTCTTTTTTTATAGGTTGCCCAACGTGATATATATAATTAAAAGTTCACGTGTTTCAGAAAAAACAAACTATACAAACATTTTCATCTCGCTTCCGTGTTTTCTATGGCCTCCGTTTCAACATTTAACGGGCTTTGCAAATCATCCCTTCAAAATTTAAACAATTTTTAATAGTTTAATTACTAATTTTCTCATTTCGTTAAATGAAAAGTAATTATGAAATTCACAATTTGAGGAGTTACCTAATAAAGAATATGAAAAATAGATATTAAAATAAGAATTAATAAATACCATAACATTTCATAAATTACTAAATTACCTCTGTCATGTTATATAATTTCATTCTGTTATTAAAATTGTAAAATTATTTTAAAATAAATATTTTTAAGAGTATTTTGCTTACTGGAATTTGTTAATTTTATTCTCTTGGCTTTCAATTAAAGCGAAAACTAAAGCTTCTAGAAAACAATTTTTTAATTTTTAAAAATTCAATTTAAATTTACTTGAAAATGAGTTGAAGTAACTTTATAATAATCAATGTGTTTGAAGTCTGGGGAGATAGATGGCCATTCTGGTCAAATAAGTGGTAATGTTGTCGTATACAATTATCTTACATCCATGACTGGATTCTCCTACTTGTGTGTCATAGTTCACAGTTTTTTTCCCAGGCATTAGGTCTTCGAGCAGCCACCCTCTTAATCTAGGTCAGAAGTTGCTGTAAACCTTCGTGTTCAGTCTGTTGCCTTCAAAAAAACATTCGGGATTTATTTTCTGATCAAAATGATCGAAGTGCGTTTTCCGAATTGACGCAGGAACGTAATCGCTAATAAACACATCCAACTTTTTCCTAATGCTCTGCACTATCCTCAGATTTACTCACACTGAAATGTTTCTATTAGAACATGCAGTTTCCCAATTCGTGGTTTAGTGATGTGCATCATGCCATTCTTTTTCCCATAGACGGTGTTCAATTTAGCCTACTAAACTCTCCAGTCGAAGAGAATAAAAAGCAACGTTCATGGGCGAAATTGAAGATTAATTTACGAAAATGTTTCAATTGCATCATCTGTGTTTTTGTCTATATATATATATATATATATATATATATATATATATATATATATGTGTGTGTGTGTGTGTGTGTGTGTGTGTGAGAGAGAGAGAGAGAGAGAGACTCAGATCTATAAAGTAAGGTTGTGAGAACAACAACTCTGTAAGCATCTTAATTGATATGCCCCTTTCATTTCACAGACGATGAAGAGAATTTGCCAAGAGCATCGTGTGTCTGATTTTCTGCTGACAATTTCGTAATCAAGAGATGCACTAATATTAATTTTATTTAACTGATATTCATAGGCGTAAACATATTTGAGATTTTACATTTTACATTTATAGGCACAGTTATGGGAACAGTTAGAAATTCAAACATAAGATGCAGCATTTCTTTCCCATTGGTGTTTTTATGAGTTGGTTTTAGCTGAGGCTTTCAGTTTTCATAGTACATACAGCCAATCCAAACGCATTGGTCGCAGCGATTAATGAGTTCATGTGCTTTCTACAATTATGCTGCAGAAAGTACATCTTATTCATAAAATTGGTGTTAATGTTTTTCAATATCTTTTTTCAAAAGAGAATCTTGTGGAAGTAGGATTAATTGCAAGCTGTACGAACGAAATGTGGCTGCGATACCATTTTGCGTTGACTTTCAAATGACCCCAAACACGTTGCTAAACATAGTACGGGTTAGGACGGTCTTAAATTGGTTTATTTAAGAAGACACTATAATCTTACGAAATCCGTCTAGAAATAGTAAATTTTCTAAGCACAATGCTGAAAACATGGAGCGCTCAGTGAGGATCGAACTCACTACCCAGTTGTAAGAAGTTCTAGCGTGCCAAGCTTGCTAACCATTACAGTACTCCGAAGTTCCTAAGTCGTCAATAAATAGATATATATCTGTGTGTTGGGGGCACACACACGTTTCATAAATAGCCAATAAAAGTTCGTTGATGATTTATATTCGAAAGTTTCTAATATTTTTTCTGATTTCCGGTTCGTCTTCATATTTGTATGTTTGTTAATATCTATGTACCTTTTGCTATCATTAAACATTTTAAAATACTTTTTCTTGTTTCCTTGTTTGTTATGTTGTTGTTTTAATCTTTCTAATATCAAGTTTCGGGTGTTGGCCTTTATCGGATTTCAAGTGTTCCCAGAAGAGTTCGCGTCTTCTATGTTTCCATCATAATATATATATATATATATATATATATATATATATACACGTCTTATGTTTTAAATTTTGTTTATAATTGATGTAGTTATTTTTCGTGAAAATCACTGATTTTAAAGTTTAGTTTAGATTTAACGTTTGAAACTATCATAATTTCTATTCAAATTAAATTTAAATATTTACAACCACCGTTTATTTTTTTCAGATTTTTGTTTCAACCCGATGCTATGGAGTTGGCGAATAGATTTCTATACCACTTCATATCCCAAATTCCCATTATATTCTGTAATGCCTGTCAAACATGGTTAATAAAATATTTTCATTGGGCCAATGATTGACATGCCAATAAGATTCATTTATATTCTGACATAGCTGGAAAGTCTATCTAAGGATTCTTTGGAATTATATTTCACCTGTGGTATCTTTCATGTTTAATTCTAAATGGATATTTGATATATAACTAATTCAAAATTTAGTAACTTTCTTAATAGGAGTAGATAGATACTCATCCCTCTTTTCTTAAACAGAAATAAGAGCTCATCATTAGTTTCCTGTTTTGAAAGCGGTTTCCAGCTCTTTTCTTCTTCTGAGTCCTTAAGAGTGAAATTGTCATGAATCTTTCGTCATATGTGTGTATGTTGGCAATGTTTGATGATTTCTGGTCGACAGTTTCTGATTGCTGTCCGACTGATAGATAGGAGGCACCACACTTACGCAGCTCTGATCAACAGTCTCATAATATCGTGGTAATTGCTGCGTCATGCTCATAAAAATGTGTCTCTGCAAGCCTCATCGGGGAGCAAACTGAGACTCCACTTTGTTGCTGTCTGTACTAGTTCTCAGCCTTCACATATTACGTTAGCCGACCGACCGTTGCAACTACTCTCGGCTTTTTCCTTACAGAACTAGCACACCATTACTTTAAACAACAAACAAAATAAAACAATACCAGCATAGCAAAACGACCTTACTTTCTCAACTTTCTTTCTCCAATATTAATGATATTCATACCAACTTCTGCGGTATGGGATCGTTTCTCTCTAAAAATTCTCGGGATGTTCTAACTCCCGGCGAAACTAATCTTAACTCTGCAATCATCCCTTGATTCCTCAATTCCAGGCTACCTTGCTATCTTTCCGAAGAACTCTAATGTCCACATGCATGATCTGGGAGTTTATGTCCAAAAACATAACCTGTTGTCTAGCCAACTCTGCCTAGAGTTTCCAGACAATTTTACATGTCTTTCCTTCTCTCTCTATTAAACTCAGTCAGCTTTCCTCTCTTTCCCTACCGCTACCCCTCTTTTAATGAGTGCAGTATGCTCGGTAGTAATTTTGATACTACAAAAAGTTAATCTCTCTACTCAATTTTACAGATATATTTATATTCTGTGATATTAGAATAGCTTAATTACTGACTTCGCTGGCTTCTAAACCCTGAACTTCTCAATCTCTTACGCAAGTAGTGAACTTTCTTACGCGTTTCCCGAGTAATATTGATGAATATGTTTCTCTTCCCAATTTTGTCTTTACCTCTATTTCTACTCATGTCATGCTATGCCGCTATGCCCTCTTGAAAAATTCTGACTATGCGGTAGTATCTGTAAACATCACTTTCAGACCTACCACCATCCAGTAACCTCTAACCAACAGAACATGTTTCTGTTATCAACATATGGATTGGTACACGTTCCCTGACTTTCTTTGTAACGTCCCTGGGAATGAAGTGTTTAATTATCCTGTTCAAAAATGCGCTTCTCTGGTTTCCTTCTGTGTAAAAGCAAGCAATGGAGTTTTCGTTTTATCACAGAAATACCAAGTAAAATTACGTTCGTCTCCTTGTTTTCCAGCTGCATGATGGACTGATTTAGACCACAAGAATCGAATTTCCATGCTGCACCTGAGCAAAGTGTATGATTGCAAGTGATTTCTCTTTGTCTTTGCTCGTATATCGTGTTCTCCAGAAAGTGAAGTTACTGTTTTCTGTTACAATGAAGCAACGCATAGCTTATAGCAAGTTCGGTTCTAGAGATTATTGGAGGCACTGCAAGAATGTGCAGAATATCAGCACTGCTGAGTGATATGCGCCCAATCATTGGTTTCAGACATCATCTCTAAACTAGACTACCACAAACCACGCGGGATCAATTTGATGCCATCGATCGTCGTAAAGAAACGTGCTCCCTAACTGACACCAATCCTCTCTAAACCCTATGAGCATTGCCTTGCTGTTTTCTGCTTTCCAGCTTAGAGGTTTTAGCTGTAGTTCCTCTTTCTACGAACTGAGCAGAATCCGCTCACCCACAATCTCTCGTCGTAATCCTCTCTTGCAGATCTTTGGCAAAGCATTCGAAACTCTAGTCATTGCTGATGTGGTTAAGATACTTATTTCTAAAGAGCTAATGCCAGGCAAATAATATGGCTTCGGTTTTCCCAGGTCTGCCACAGATATGTAACGACCCTCACTGAATAATCATATCAAGTACATGATAGTAACAGCAAATGTATCTCCTAGATGTTTGATAGGGTTTGGCACATTGGTTTTTGACGTAATCTCCAAAGATACGTTATTGAACTAGAATTGTTTGATTTAGTTCAGTCGTTCGTATCAAATCCTAAAATGAACGTCGTTTTGAACGGGCTTTATTCCAGATCCGTTGACACAAAAGTAGATCTGCACCTACGCTGATTCTGATCTACATCCTGCTGTCATCAGTTCCTAAGTTACTTCTTTATGCAGATGACACTACCATTTACCCCTGCTTCAATAGCAAATTCATCATAGCTGAAACAGTTAACCTGGATGTTGCTCTTGAAGAAAAATTCTCAACCAGTATTCAAGTAGGGCAGGAAATAGCTTGAAAATTTTAACGACTTCGCAAGAAACCTCCTCTCCTTTAATCCAAATAGAAAATCTTTTCAGATATCCATCAGCATTACTAATGTTACAGTCATGAAGAGTAACTCATAACGCAACCTTGGTATTACCTTTTCAACTGACGTGAAACAGAGTAATTATTTAGATTACGTTGCTGGATTGACTGCAAGAAAATTTACGTCACTGTGTTGTGCTAGAAAATTCTCGTCAGAGTCCATTTTGCACATTTACAAATCTAATATTCTCCCATGTATTGAATATTGTTGTCATACCTGGTTTAGTTTTCCTGTTATTCATCTCGATTTTCCGGACAAATTCAAAGTATCTTCAATCAAATCAATCCTGACTTGGCATTTTGACTTCAGTTACTTTATCAACGATGTGACTTGGCATTGCATCCTTCTGTCTTTGTGATAGATATTTTCATGGCAACTATTCTGATGATCTTTTTCTCTGATGCTACGACTACAAGAATACATCTAGGTCACTCCTGCTTACGTTTAAAACAGTCAAATGCAACTGCCTCTTCTACTCAAAGAGTCACTTTTCTCGTATTTTCGCCTGTAAAAATCCCGTCCGTTTACTTGCTTCCGGGTTAAATATTTTTTTTAAAAATTTAAATGCAACGCCAGGCCCCAACTTCTGTCATTTTGAATCCCGTGCATCTCATGCCTTTTCCTCAATAGTTTCAATACTGACACTTTTCTCTCAATTTCATTATCTGTAACCATTTAACTACTGGTGGCAATATCGTCTTGCTTGGCGATGATGATGATGATGATATATATATATATATATATATATATATATATATATATATAAATGGGTGGCAATCTTTCTTTTAAATGTTTCAATAAAAATGAACGATAAGGAAGATTTTATTAATATTTTATTTATATTTCTAGTATTTTTAGGCGTTTCTTTTTTTCTGGAGATAATTAATGTGTAAATGTTTGTTATTTATTAATTTGCAAGCGCTTTCATACACGTCTTTAGCCATTTTCAAGAATGTTATGTTTCCGATTATGTTAATTTATCCTCATGTTTTGAATGCCACATAATTTACGATGTGTTTTTAAAAATCAGCCTTCGACTGGACCTCGCTTGAGCCTCTGTCTATTTTTAATAAAATTTCAAAGCTTCATTTCCCTTTTTTAAACAATGTAAGTTTGATGGTAGGAAAACTTGTTTAATATATAGTGCCTCTCTTATAGACATATGGCTTTAATATTGAGATTAAAATAGTATATTTGCATTTTTAACCCAAATTCTTCAGAAGGAAATGGATAAATGGGAATGGATTATTGAAAGTTTTTAAAAAGTAAACAGACGCTCACGCGAGGTCTAGTTGCGCGTGTCACGTGATAGTTTTAAAAGGACGCTTCTGCATCCAAAGGCTCCTTCTCGTACACACAACAACTGAATATTCCCAAAGATCGCACATCAGACAATGGGCATAATGCAGATTAATGTTAGTTATCAAACAATAATAATTGTTTTAACCTTGATGTAACCATCTGTGCAAACATTTATGTGTTATTGGCGCGTGGTTTAATAGTTACAATATTCGATTTCTGATGCTTCTTTCTTTAATAAGAGTTCGCAATTGTCCTGGCCGGTAGACGAATCCTATTTTATTTTGACTCATTCATTATAGTTGGTTATTATTAAATTTGCTTCGTAGATTTTCTGTGGGGTTGGTTGTCTTTTTAATTTGTTTATTAGTTTATATTTAATTTCATTATATATTTATTTATATTTTTATTTTATGGTATATGTCATCTTATTTAGTTTACAATATTGTTTTTTAAGTATTTTAAATTATCTGCATTGTGTATGATACATATATGTACATTTTCTTGGTCATAATACACAGAGTATTCGTTTTTAGATTTTTATGAAATATATTGAAAATTTTTTTCGTGTCTACATTTTCACGAGTTCTGCTCATTAGTTTAGTATATTTTGTTGGTCAAGGAAGAAAATAGATATAATCACACCCCGCGAGTAGTTTTTAGATTTATTATTGTTGGCTGATGTTATTTTCTAACTTTTTATGTTATTTATGTTGTTTTTGTTTTTTTTTTTAATTACAATATAGGGTTAGGACAGTTTCACTAATGGTAAAAGAATTTTTGTGTTATATTCTGTGTCATTATGGTCCTTTATTTACCCCGTTGTATATTTTTTCTTATTTATCTGCTGTTATTTTCCCCACCGGCTTGAGACATTACGACGTTTGCAAGCAAATATCGTTTAACAAACATTCATGTTTTGCTCCAAAGTTATATATGGTTTTGATTTGTGAGGTTGAAATATTATTATGTGCTTACTTTAATATTTGTACTATGAAGTCGTTGCAGATGCAGTTGATTTTTAGAATTTTTACAGATTTTTATTTCATGTGCTAGGTTGGAAACGGGAAATATAGGCTCACAATATCTCTGAATGAGAAATATTTTTTGCTAAAATTAGGGGCAATGCTTGAGGTAGTCTATCGTTCATAGTCTGTTGAATATGTTTCAGCAAATATCTGTGTATATCTTCTTTCTATCTCTTTCCATTTCCCTACATATAGGGCTTACGGCCTATCACGTTGAATACACCGGTTCTCGGTCGATCACCGAAGTTAAGCAACGTTGAGCCTGGTCAGTACTTAGATGGTTGGCCGCTTTGGAATACAAGGTGCTGTAAGCGTATAGTGACGGATGTGAGTTGTGGTACAATGGAGATCGGCTCGGAAAGAGAAATCGGTGAGCCGAGTTCGAATTCCAGTTGAATAGCCTGCATTCACTTAAGCACTGGTACCATTGGGAAAGGCATTAATCCGTCCATTCCCTCCAGTTATGGGTTAAATAACAAGGACTTGGGGACCCTGCTCTTAAAAACAAATCCCAATGATTCGTGAAAAGAAAACTTGTTGTAAAAATAAATAATGTTACCCAAAAATCATTGGTTATGACCTTAAAATGATCCCATAAGGATTGATAGGTCCGTTAAGCCTCAAAAACAAACAAACATATATATATATATATACGAGATCGATTTGGCAAAATCATGAAACAGCACACACTCACACTCCCCATATATATATTAACGCTAGAAATATTACTTTCTTGAATTTAGATCTATAATCTTTCATTAACATCGCGTATACATCATTAATTTTCAGAAGCATTCGATAATTATTAACATTTGCTTTGTAATATAAATAAATTTAGACTAGCCATAACACTTACTAACACACACACACACACACACACACACACACACACACACACACACACACACACAGACGCACAAACACGCAGCCACACACACACATGCATAATAATGACCGTCTCCACGTTTTCCGAACTTATGCGTCTGCTAGGGCGGTTAGAAAATCCCTCTTGCAGACACCTGCTGATGTACGTTACTGTCTGGTTAGTAGCTACAGATTTTATCAATAGTGTTATTAATAGTAAGCTCAACATAGCATATGGATCTGCAACTGTTGGGCTTATAAATTTACTTTCACTTACTTCACCCTTTAATCAGTATCAACTTTCAGCTAGTTTGATTTTTAGTAAGAAACAGAGACTGTGCTGCTGTCTCACAGTCTAATGTAGCTATGAAACCTATATGGGTAAATTTAGAATAGCAAATGTATTTATCAAACATCAGTTCGAACCATATACTTGACCACATATGAGAATGAGAATATGCCACAGATATGCAGAACGATATTTAATATTTTTCTCGTTAAGTGGCGAGATAGATATCTAGATATATATCTAGATAACTTGTCTATTTCTTTTTCCTTGTATACCATGTAAGATCAATAAAACGTTTTTGTTTTATGAGAATGTGTGAATTTTATAATGCTTTATATAAGAGGAATCAGGTTTAACAACGAAAGATATTCATAGTGTATATAATGAGTTATGGTATACTGATGCTTTTCGATTCAGCAATATTTGGTCCTATTTCTGTGTATATTGAATGTAAATTACTTCATTTTCTACAGTAAATTCAAAACCTTGAAAGCTTTAAAAAGATAAAACAAATAACATACAAAATTCGAAGAGTAAAACAAAGACCAAAATTATCAACTAAAATAATTTTGCAATTTATCCATTTCAAGATAAGAAAAACTTCGCTAGACGTTTCTCTTGATTCAAACACAAACATACCAGAATACATTCACTTATAACTTGAGGTAGTTTATTTCAAATGCTTGGTAATTGCAGTATAAAGTCGATTACAGTGTGTGCATTTAATTTCTGTCCGCATAGGCATACATACACTCACACATATATAAGTACCAACACTGTTTTTAAAATAAACATTTACGTACAAAAGATTTTGCTATCTCTGATGATAGAAGAGCTTTAAGATAAATGGATATAATTTCGTAATCTAATAAATTAAAACCAGTAAAGAAATTTAAATAACTGTGCAGTTTTGTAACAGATGATGGAAAGTGTGACATTAAGATCCGAAGACGCATTAGCATGGCCATTGACGCATTTCAACGTATGAAAGGCAGGAAAATCTCATTGGAAGTAAAGAAAAGAGTGATGGACTGCGATGTGATATCTGTCTTTCTATATGGTAGCAAATGCTGGACATTCTCTTCATGGATAAAACGAGGATCAAGGCAGCAAATGTGGTTCTACAGAAGAATACTTAGTATAACATGGACCGAGCACTTGAGCAACGACGAGGCGCTGGAGAGGATGCGAACGAGAAGAGAACTTCTACTGAACATAAGAAAGAGACATCTGAAGTTCCTGAGACACGTAATGATGAAAGAGGACACGGAGAATCTAATATTCATAGAACGGATAAAAATGATAAAGGATAGGCCTGAGTAAGTGAATCGCGGAGTGGGGTTTGAGAGAGATAGCAAGAGGAAAATATTGAGAGAGACAAGAGAAAGAGTCAAGTGGAAGTCCATGATCGCATACGTCCTGAAGGACATAACACATGAAGAAAAATATAACTTGTCGAATTATTTACAAATAATCTCATTTTTCAGCACGTGTAGAAACAGCTCGAAATGCCATATTTATTGTTTTAGTTTTTGTTTTCTCGTTTTTAAATATAGAAATGACATTCACTCGAAATGGAATGCCATTTTGTGTATATGATTATGCACGATTACGGTCAAGCAAGGCTGTGCAGCATACATTTGTGAGAAAATTCGCTAAAAGGAACCAACTAAAACTCAAATTTGGAGATGGCATAAAAAGTTCAAACCAGAAGGCTGCTTGTTAAGGACTTAAGGGTCTTGACAATGACAATTATCGGAAGAGAAATTCGATTAGTGTGCATATTGAAATTGTTCATGAATATTCAGTGTAATGCAAGTAATATAAAATAAGTAAATCCAAAGGAAGTATGCTACACAGGTACACAAAAGAAAGAGTGTTCAATGACATATTAATTGACAGGACTTTAATATTATTTTGAATTTAATTTCAAGTGAATAGAAGTCGAACACAATTAAACGTTTCATCCGTTTATAGATAACAAGTACTCCGTCGGTCGACCAATTGATGTATCTGTGACAACTCATGAAAATTTAGTTGAGGCTGGGCATTATTCCTCGGGGTCACACACACACACACACACACACACACACACACACACACACACACACACACACACACACACACATATATATATATATATATATATATATATATATAATGTAATTGTGAATGTGGGCAGCAATACTTTTATTCAAGTTTCATAAATAAAACTGACAAGTAACTGAGGTTAAGTTGCTTACGTATTTTAACTTGTGTTCTTATAATTTTCTTCTTTTCTGGATAGATTTTATGAGAATTTTTTTTTCAAATGTTCTGCATATCACAGATCTTTTGCCTGTCCTTTTAAACATTATCAAAAATGATTTTTATTTTTACTTTTAAGTCAATGCATATTTCGTTTTATACGCATCTACAGTTATAAAAATATTTTATTTTACAAAGACTGTCAAGATCCTAATTAATGTTATTGAGTGTGGCTTTTAATTTTTGTTATTAATAATGCATCCATTATTTTTAGTTTTTTATATGTAGATAAGTCTATTATATTTATATTTTTAACAGTTATGTTGCGGATTGAGTTTGGTATAACCCCATATGTATGTAATGAGAACAAATGGAGCTATGACCAAAGACACGTAAGGCATGTTGCAGTATATCCAATATATATATATATATATACACACACACACACGCACACACAAACACACACACACACACACACACACACACACACACACACACACACACACACACACACACACACACATATATATATATATATATATATATATATATATATATATATAACGTAGTACACTTGGTATACAATCCAGGTAAATTCCGATAGAGACAAACTCATGAGAACTCAATGTTAAATTCATTTATTTAATTTAACAGAGTAAGATAATTAATAAAAAATTTTGATTATTACAATGGGTGATGCATATTTCACCACGTCCTTATGTTGTTATCGAGGCTCGTCAGACCCAAATGGTACAACAGTTGCTCTTCAAATTATCCATCCCCACAAAAATTTATTTTCTTTTATTTTATTTTACATAGACGCTTACATGTCCATATTAGAATAGACAATTGTAACGGTTATTTACAAAAAATTTCTCGCTCATTTGAAAAGAAAAGAAAGCAAGTATAAAGAATTAATTAATGTAAATTAATGTAAAGATTAATTAATGTAAAGAAAAGAAAAAAAGAGAAAAAAGAAAAAAAGGGGAAACAGATAAACTGAATGGAAAAGCAAGTAGAGAAAAAGAAAAGAGAAAAAGATATACAATAAAAGGATACAGTATCACGGGAATTAAATGTTAACTCCATTTATCGTAATAGCGTCTGAAGCTACCTAACTGTTCTATTAGAAAAACATGGAAAATTTAAATATGAAATTTAATTTCAAATATACTGTGATATATGTACGCTACAAAAAATTGTACATCATAATTTTAATAGAGTTTTAAAAAATAAGTACTATTATTTAAAACATTAATGCTAATTTTTTAAAAATTGTTAAAATAATTAAAAATACTAAAATTAAAAAGTATAAATATAGATGCAGGAAAAATTAGATAAACATAACAGAAGGGGGAAATACACAAAAAAAGAAAGAAAAAGGAAGAAATCACGATATAACGGATTTTAAAATATAAAAAAAAAAAACGCTAGATCGAAACCGACGTATTCATATTCACTCATATGCATTCTTAAAAATGCGACAAGAGAGTTACCCTTAAATTAAAATATACCGATTATAGGGAATATTTATGGTGAAAATAAATTATAAATAAATCATACATCCTAACATAAATTACATTATAACCGCTAGTAGTAATTTCTTCTAACTACAGTTAAAATAATAACCCCTAATAACAAAATATAAATTATAAATATCCAATCTTAAAAAATATCTTAAATACCAGCAATATTAATAATAGAAATATTAATAAATAATAATAATAATAACAAATAAATCAATAACGAGATAACAAATACATGTATACATACATATATACACATACACACACACGCGCACACACACGCGCGCACACACACACACACACACACACCCACACACACACACACACATATATATATATATATATTTATATACATATATGTATTTATATATTTAGTATATCGAGGCAGCAAGTAATTTTCTAAACATATGCTGTTAAATATAAGCGACAATGAATGTTTGTTATGTTTAATCATGAGCCGTTCTAAACGTCGTATTTTTGCTTTAATTTCAGTTGAAAATTAAGACAAAAATTCTCCAACATTTGGATAATTATTTATTGATTTTCTTCTAAGCTTTCGGCTCACATGAGCCATCTTCAGAGAAGTTGTTTAAATTGAAATATTATAACATCCACCATCACCGACGATTTTATTTTGTGCTGACATAAAACTCCACTTGGCAACGGCAATAGCTACCAAAATTAATAAACGCAGTTCTTAAATTTGCGATGCGGTTTTATGACGTCACACCGCGTGATAGCACGAAATGACAACAAAACCATGTAGTCAAATGCAATGTAATATGGTATTTCCGTTTTTACAGTTGATTTTATTGAGTGTTGGTTGTTTAGATTTGATGTACATGGCCTCCAATATCTGCAGGTTCCTCTTACTGTGTGTATGAGTAAGGATCACCGTATTGTTGACCAAAATCTGTCTGATATTACCTGCATGTTTATGTTTTTCAGAGAAATGTTGTTTAATAGTACTCTGATCAGAAAGATGACATGTAAGTCTACGGGAGAGCGTGGTTGTAGTAAAACCAATATATGTACTAGGTTTTTTTATTAGTATCAGAGATGCAATCTCTGAATGGGCATGTAAATTGGTACACTGCATTGTTTTTTGTAGAGAATTTAGTTTAGTGCTTGTTGGGTTATTATAGACTATGAGGTCAATTGTTTTAAACTTTTTATAATGTATAATGAGTTTAATTTGATTATTACTTTCCACTGGTTTAACATTTCTACGCATTATATTTTTGAGAGTTTTTTCATCTTGTTTATAATTATTATGTATTTGCTTGCAATCGTATAAGTTTATAGAGTTATGTTTATTTTGATGTAAATCATTACTATTAATATTATCATTATTGTTGGAGCTATTGTTAATTTTGTTGAGATACATTTTAATTTGTTGATCAATAACGGAGTTAGGAAATCCATTATTGACTAGTGTTTGCTTAATGTTGTGTAATTCTTTATAAAATATAGATTTGGAAGAAGATATCATTTGTGTGCGTTGAAGAAAGTTTTTTATAACAGCTAACTTATATCGTTGGGGGCATTCACTATTATAATTAAGAAGACACGAATTTATGCTAGTTGGTTTCCTATATAGAGAAGTAGTAAATTTATGTGTGCTAGAATCAATGAATACATCAAGGAATAGGATTTTGTTATTAATATTTAGTTCTAATCTAAATTTGAGTACGGAGTTACTTTCAAATTTGTTTTTAAGATATTTAATTTGATCGATATTCTTAGCTAAAACAAAGATGTCATCTATGTATCTTACACATATAGAGGGTTTATTGTTGTCATTAATTAATTTATTTTCTAGATTTGCCATATAATAATTTAAGACCTAAAGAAGATTCCATCGCAATACCATCTATTTGTGTATAAATATTGCCTAAGGGATCGTGAAAGGGTATTTGTGTGGTGCATGCTAATAATAGTTTTTTGTAATATAGTGGGTTTAATATTGATTGATGGGAGAGTAGCATGATTGTATACATCACGGATAATGATGTCAATAGTTTCCTGGACGGGAACATTTGTGAATAAGTTTTGGACATCCAAAGATGCAATTATTTGATTCTTAGGTTTTATGGAATGGAGAATCTGTAAAATTTCGTCCTTGGAATTAATACTGAATCATATATCCTAATATAAATTACAATATAACCACTATTAGTAAATTTTCATAAATAACCGTTACAAATGTCTATTCTAATATGGACATGTGAACGTCTATGCAAAATAAAATAAAATAAAATAAATTTTTTAGTGGGGATATTTTGAAGACCAACTGTTATACCATTCGGGTCTGACGAGCCGCGGTAATAAAATCAACATGCGGTGAAATATGTATTACCCATTGTAATAATCTAAAATCTTTTATAATATATATATATATATATATATATATATATATATATATATATATATATATAACGAGAGAGAGAGAAAAAGATAGGCATAAAGGGATAAATTACTTATCTTTTTTTAATTTCTCGGGCTCGAAATCTTTAAAGTTTTGCTGCTTCTTCAAATAGTTTTTCAACAATATATTAAAACGTGATCCAAAGGTGCAAATATGTATTACAGATTGTCAGAAAAGTATTATGCTGAAATAATATATATCATAAGAAAGATTGTGAAATACTATGAAACATCTTTTTCCCTGGATTTCAAAGCTGGACAATCCGTTTACTGAAGAAGAGGTTTGAAACAACAGTAATGTGTTTCTCCAGATAGGTGCTAAGTACTTTATGGAGTAATCATTTGATCAACAATGAAGTATTAACGCAAATAAGAACGAAGAGGCTACTGATTCTTAAAATTAGAAAGATAACTTTGATATTTTTCGATATATAATAGACAAAGAACTTGGTGAATATAAAACTGACGATGCATAATGAAAACAAATAAAGGAAAAAAACGGGTCTTTAAATAAATGTTTTATGGAAAGTTATTACAAGACATTGACATAAAAGGATGTTAAAGAATGAAAAGTTACGGTGAACACCAACAGCCAGGTACTTTTTAAACAATCTTCCCAAGTGTTAATCGAAAATTGTTATTTAATTAGATTGGCTCTAAACAAGAGAAAAAGCATACATTCTCCTTCATTATTTCACATGTAGCTGGTAGAAACTAACCCATGAATTTTTCGAAAACATCAGCGCAAAATGAAAAGAAATGCCCGATCGGTAATTTTTAGTCGACTTACCGATACCTTCTTCCGGGCATATAACCAGCACTTTTTATATATGTTAGGTGTTTACGTATAGACAACAGAAAACATATATAGATAGTGGGAAGACAAATGTAGGTAAGGATATGATAACACAACCTTTCCACTATAAACAAATTAATAATAGCAGTAATTCTTCACTGATCATCTGTAGGCAAAGGAAGTAGAAAACCCGTTCGCCCGTGGGTTAGTAAAAAAGACCGTTTTTCTTCTAAAACGCCCTATCCCGTGAGTTAGAAACAAAACAATTTTTCTTGGAAGACAATCCACGTGATAAAAAAAGACAGAAATGTTTAGAGATGAAACGGAGTCGAACGAAACTGATTTTCACATTTAGCCTTGCTAAAAAGATAAGATTCTGAATTCTCGGCTTCACTGATTTCAAGCAAGAATATCGACTTCTGCTTAGGGTAATCATCTCTCCTGTAAAATATCGATTCTTCTTACCTGAAGCTCAGCTACAATTTAACACATGTAAGAATATCGAGCGTTTTCTTCGGGATATATATATATATATATATTGTCATCTAAGCCAAATTCTTTAGTATCATTGGACATTTCATAACTACTTCCCAAATAGATCTTTGAAATTTTATATGTATCGCACACATAGCGTCGATATAATATTTTCCTCCCCGCTGTTGAATATTGATTGTTAGACTTTTGAACATATCAAAATTTATTTATGTTGTTTAAACAATTACTTTTTCATTCATTCCACTGTTGCTGAAATTTTATTTTCATCCTCATCTATTCCTCGACTAGTCGTCGACATCAAATTACAATTAACATAACACGAACCAATACGGATAATATTACAAATTTTATTCTAATTATTACCAAAAAAAGGCCTTGTTCGGGATCCTAAAAGATTGGGATTTGCAGACTTTTATCCTGTTTTATACAATGCATACATACACCAGTAGCTAAGAGTGTTCTAATTTTATAATGAATGAAAAAAGCTAGAGTAGCTACTGTTCTTTCAAAGTCTACCATTCTTCCAGTGTGCTCAATAAGACGTTTGCAATCTTTTTATGTACGATGGCCGAGTTTAAGCAAATATGGCGCCTGGTCGTTAATTAGCTGGTTGATAAAAACTGTTTATAGTTTTGGGATTTATTTACTGCCTGAAGGAAAAACAGCTATAATTATCTTCCCAGACCAAAAGAAAATACTAAACATACTATCAGAACTCATCTCAAAATGCAGACAAGAAATAAAATGCTACGATACTTAAGAGTGAACACTGAAAACGAACGAGAATAAATAGAAATAAATGGATAAAAGAAAATAGATAATCAAAAACAAGCAAAATAAATTAATCCAAACAAATAAATAAGTAAATAATCTGAGTAAAAAATAAACAAATTAACAAACCATATCCAGCAAAATAAAGGTTAGAATAATATACACTGCTACGTCAACAATGCTTCACTGATCTGTATATAGAAAAAAGCTGAGCATCTTGTCATGAAAAGGTCTGTCGCCTTTGTGTGTAGTCTCTAATGTCCACTTTTATAATTACATACGCACTATCACTGATATTGGCCGATTTACCCCATAAATATAGTGTACATTTATATTATTAATTTTTATCATATTTTATAATATATATATATATATATATGTGTGTGTGTGTGTGTGTGTGTGTGTGTGTGTGTGTGTGTGTGTGTGTGTGTGTGTGTGTGTTAAGAAAGATACGGACAACAGTCCGAAACGGGAAAATATACTTAACAATATTTACACATTTTAATCTGTTCGCAATATTGTCCTCATCTTTCTTATCATATTAACGACGTTTCGTTTTACTCTCCAGCCTTCTTCAGGTGATTGGAATTTTGAGCCGAAACCTTATTTATTCCAGTCACGTGAAAAAGGTTGCAGCGTACAAAGGCCGGAAAGTCGTGAATATAATTAAATGAGGTCATCTGTCCGAACAACATTAAATGTTAGAATGCCTCATCTCAAGAATACAAAAAGTGCGTGAAGAAATATCAACTGTAACGGATACTTTATATTAGCTTAATAAACTGGTCAACTCGTAAATAATAAGAAATAATTTATGTTTTAGATTAGCATTCATCATACGTTCTTTAGGTATTAACACTTGTCAGAATAAAAAAATATTGAATTCTTATAGATTTTGAAGAAGGAGGCATAACGATATAATTTCAAATTAGTATATTCCTACAGAATTCATGGACTTTGCTGATTTGCTTATCAAAACAGAGTTTTAAGTGATATAAAAGAAAAACTTTTGATTTCAGTTGAAGATTACACTGAATATGCATATGTTCTTATTTTAAAAAAAACACGCAGGAACTTCCGAAAACATCCCATTAAAAAAAAAACTTTTTTTAATGTTATGAAAAGTTTAAAGAATTATGCATGCATCATTTCAATTTTGACATTTATAAATAACCGGCATGGGGTTTTGTCTAATTCCAGTAACTGAATTCACATAGTATTATATGGATTTTATACAAAAGACCACTTTACTATAATGAAAATCTTGATATATGTCGATTCTGATATCGCGAGTAAATAATTCTAATGTACAAAATTATTCTAAAAAACTACTTTATTTTATGAGTGAATTGTTCCATTTATCTAGTTCCCTTAGAAATATAATTTTCTAAAAAAAATAACCTTTATCATAGTTATAACTATTAACGCAGGGCACCTAAAATGCACTCTATTTATAAAAGGTAAAATTGCTTTGAATCCCTGTTATTTCTGAGATTTTATTGGTAATACTTGTAATTAAAAATTAAATAATTTTTTTCATTAAATTTTTTATAGATGATTCGCCGTCATCTGAAAAAAAAGTATTTTATGTACCGTGTCCATTAAAGATGTAAATATTCATGGACATCCACATATTCTTGTCCCACGTAGCTATTAATAAGTTATATTATACTTTATATTATTATAATATATATGTTGAAAGACATTTCTGACCGTTTAACAACAATATTTTTTTCCAGATAACCAACAGTAACAGAGAAAGCATTTCTTTATCATTTCATCTAGTATCCATAAAATTCTTTTTCATTTTTTTACTACCTTTATATATAATCTTATGGTTGTCACATAATTGACAAAATTTACTTTGTTTAAATGACTACTTTCACATGAACATAAATGTTGTCAGTGGCGATTGTGGAAGTCTGAACATAGTGGGGCCACTTTGGGCCCGAAATATTTCTGAAGAGGAGAGAACAATCTCAAGTAGCGTCTTCACAACTATCGTATACCCAATGAATGAGTATAAGTATATTCAGTCAGTTAAAGTGCCATACGTGATACACACTTGGGTGATCATGTCTCAAAAGAGACATGACTGACTGGGCAGAACATTATCCCGCAGTAGGTTGCCATTGCTTTCTGCGGTAGACTGGTTGCCGACCAAGGCTATAGAACTCAATCTGTCCTGTTATTTAACCCATAACTGGAAGGAAGAGACGGATTAATACCTTTCCTAAGGGTATTTGCGCGTAAGTGAATAAAATGGATTCAACTGGAATTCGAACTCGGCTCCCCGGTTTCTCGTTCCGTGCCGATATCCACTGTACCACAACGCACATCTGGAGGTAAAGAGATAACCGCTAATCCTTTTTCTGTATTAAAGTGTACTGTTAAATGTCAGTCAGTTAAGTATCATACGTGATACACGCTTGGGCTATTATGTCTCGAAAGAAACATGACTGAATGGGCAGGAGATTATCCCACAGTAGGTTGACATTGCTTTCTGCGGTAGATTGGTTGCTAGCCAAGGCTATAGAACCTTACATAATAACTTACAACTTACATAATAAGTATATTACTTCACTAAAATAAACGGAATAACTTTTCATACATAGTAGAGTAATCCTAATACACTCCTGGGAAAGGTATTAATCCGTCACTTCCCTCCAGTTATGGATAAAATAACAGAACAGACTGGGTTCTATAGCCTTGGCTAGCAACCAATCTACCGCAGAAAGCAATGTCAACCTACTGTGGGATAATCTCCTACCCATTCAGTCATGTCTCTTTCGAGACATGATCGCCCAAGCGTGTATCACGTATGATACTTAACTAACTGACTGACATTTAACAGTACACTTTAATACAGAAAAAGAATTAGCGGTTACCTCTTTACCTCCAGATCGAATTAGCAAAAAGAAGTCTAAGATTTCATTGTATAAAAGAACAGTAACAATATCATTGGGATACTGATTGTGAAAATTCAAACCTTCATTTCAATGGCCTGCTTTCTCAATGTCGTCGTCAGTGTCTATTAAATGCAAGTTAAGAAGCAATTCAAATTTTTATTAGTTTTGACAAACACTGGCCTCACTTTTGAATCTCAAGTACAAACCTATTGACAACTCCATGAATTACTCTTTTCATCTCTTTCTTTACTGTTAAAGTATCATTTCTAACTTCTCTTGGCATAATACTTCTTTCTAGCGCGAGGCTCAATTTATATTCGATATTCATGGGAATATTTTCAGCTGAGTTCAAGGCACTGCGGATTATTTCTTTCTTTTTTATTGCCAGTATAATGGTCAACCATCGTATGTCCATATCTGCTTGATTTAACTCAAACTTAGAATCTTTTTTTAAAAATCATTTCATCCAACAAAGGCATTGCTGCCACAGAACATGATACAAGAGTAGTCAGGAAAGGATGCGAGTCAAGGAGGTAATAGATGGCAATTGATATTATATTTATTCTTCAAGATTTTAGATGTCAGCGAAGCACGTATACGGAAGGGAATTCCGTAGGCGAGTATTGCGAGAAAAGAAGCTGATGTTATAGTTTATTGGTTTCATTGTAAGAGGGTTTAACCTAGTCGCTAGTGTAGTAGCCCGAGTAAAATCGTGCAGAGAGGGCACTAGGGAGCTAAGCTAATCGTAGTAGAAGCTGTTAAAGTATTTGTAGAAGAGACAGAAGGAAGTTCAAGTACCAGGTTAAGATTGCATTGCATATTCTCAATTGAATTTTGTCAAGAACGCTGAGTTGAATAGCAGGGGCACCAGACCAGACATGACACAAGTATTGAATGCAGGGCGGATTTTATATATGTGCAAGATGAATTCAGTCGAAAAAAAACTTCTAGGCGCTACAGAGTGAACCGTAATTCCTAGCAGCATATGTAGCTACAGATTAATGTAGTCATTCCACTTAAATTCGGCTGAGAGAGGCCGAGTAAGCGCAATGTTTTGCTTTCAAGGAGACTAGCCCGAGCCATGCTGATGTGGTTAGGAGCGATTTTCTATTGTGATTAAAGTATAGCAGCTTTGTTTTGAAAGCATTAAAATTTACGAGTCATTCCTTTTCCCAGTCCACAAAACTTTAAAGGTCTTTTTCAAGATCAGCAGCAAGGATTCTTTTGTCAGCCTCGGCAGATTTCTTATAGAGGCGAGAGTAAATAGTGGTATTGTCAGAGGATATGCCTACTTGGAATTTGATTATATTAGGGAGATCGTTGGTCAAAATGAGAGTTGGGCCTAGAATATGACCATGAGGAATACATGCGTTCGTATAATAGTATCTGGAAGCATGCCCGTTCAATACTACTTCATTACTCGATTTGAAAGGAACGACTGGATTAGTTCAAACAAGCGTCTAGTTATAACCTTAGACCTGTAGCTTTTTTAAACGAATTCATATGTAACCCATAATCACAGTTTGTGTTTTGACTGTACTCTCCAAATTGTAAATGTTCAAGTCAGTCTGTTCTTTCTTTTAGAGTTTGATACACTAGTATCAGAACATCCTATCTTACACTCCATCTTTCACACTGTTGTTTTGCCGTTCGAGAAACCTATTGGTTCAGTATTGCCCTTATTGATGAAGAAACAGAAAAGAACGCGAATAGTAGGTCCAAAAAAACAAAAATTCTCTAGCACATGGATCTACTGTACAGAATTTAAGACAAGCTAAATTGAGATAATGATTTTCAAAGTTTACAATTATTGATCTTAGATTTATAAGCAATGTTTTATTTTGAACACGGTTTCTAGCTTTAGCAATCACAGCTGCGTCATCATAAGACTGCCCACAACAATCTTCAACTTCATGTTGTTTAAACAAGCCGAGTGCTTTGATTGCACTACTACTGGCATCCTTTATCTCAAATTGGAAAAAGTCTAGAAATACTTCCTTAATTTCGTCTGATGAATACATACGTAATATCAAACAAACTTCGCTCTTGTGGGCAATTTTAAGAGCTGAATGCATCATTATTGTGTAGAAGCATGCTTCTCGTATTTCATCAGCTATTTTTGTATGAATTGTTTCAACAAGGTGATGTAAAATTTCATTCTGATAACATGTTTAGTACGATGTTTGCGTTCGTCAATATGATGTGCCAAAATTGTATCATATCTTGCCAGAAGTTTAATAATAGCAACAAACTTAAAGAGTTTTGGTTTGTATTATTCTGAGACAACTCTGATATTGATGCTTCCCTGTGTCGTCGGAGGGCCAAATTTTGCTTTCCAAGAAAAGACATAACATCAACAACACAGTCCAGAATGACTTTCCATTTCATTCTTTCTACTGACAGTTGTTGTTTAAATTCATCATCTACTGTTTTATGAGTTTGAAAACTACGTCTCATATCCATGTACATAATCATGTAATTTCTATGCGCCAAACAGTTTTCATGATCTAGAATCCGTAGATTTAACTTTGAGTGCCATACGTGATACACACTTAGGCGATCATGTCTTGAAAGAGACATGACTGACTGCACAGAAGATTATCCCGCAACAGGTTGCTATTATTTTCTGCGGTATACTGGTTGCCAGCCAAGGCTATAGAACCTAATCTGTTCTATTATTTAGCCTATAAATGAAAGAAAAAGATGTATTAATACCTTTGCCAAAGGTATTTGTGTGCAAGTGAATGCAAGGAATTCAACTGGAATTCGAACTCGGCTCCGCGATTTGTAAAATAAAGTAAAGTAGATATGCATAAAAAATAAAATAACTAACCGGACGAAAGAAATACTTAAAGGATGCTAATATTCTAAGAACTAAGAAATAGGAACTCTTCCACTACAACAAAGGACTCCCAGCAATGCACAAAAATAGGTATCACCACGAATTAACTGTAAAAGGAAGAAAAAGAATAATTACAAACAAAGTTTTATCGGCAAAACGTTCATATATTATAAGAGGATAGAGCAAAGTATTTTTTAATTATTTTTTGTTTTATTATTTCTTTCAAACACGTACAAAATTTTGGTATAATACCTGTTTTTTCTTTCGTTTTTGAGTGACACAATTTTTACAAGGGTTTAATACGGCAAAGGTAATATTACACAAATTACCTTTTCGCCGGTGGAAAAGTACATTAATATTGAAATTCTTGCAAAAATTTAATAAGAGGCGTATTTTGATTAAAATTTCAGAAAAATCATTTTTTACATGATTGTTTAAAATAAATGTTTTTAAAACTCTTTTTTTAAACATATGCCCTCATTAATTAATTTCCTGTAATGTCTAGAAATTCAGAAGAGTTCACTCATATACTTAATATAAATTAAATATAGGAGTCATTGGGTCATGCTAATCTAATGTCTTTTTTTTTTTTTGTTTAACCATTTTTCAGAAAATATGCTCCGAATTGTGAAAACAAGAATTCAATAAAACTATGACATATTTATTTATGTAACCGTTTAATTTGTTTTAGAGACAGTATATTTTAAGGATACCATAGTCTGTAAAAATATCAAATAATGTATTTTTTACAAAAATCATTTTTATTAATAATAATAATTTATAATTAATAATAATAATTGATAAAGTTTCAAAAACATTTAAAATTTCCTCCTTCACCGCCCTAGCTAGGTTGTGAAGTTAATACGTGAAAAATGGATTTAGTTACCGAAAATTGAAAAGCTTAATATATAATTAAATAATTGAGCCATTAAATTTTTAAAATAATTAGAACATTTTAATGTGTACATATTGAGAAACTGTATTTTCTTTTTTACGGTTGGCCGTAGGTTATTAAAAGGCCACGTGTTTCAAAGGTTGAGCTCCTCACATGAAAGCAAAAACTATATAAATATTTTTGGCAGGTTTCATATCGCTTTTGTGTTTCCTATGCATTACGCTTCAACATTCAACGGGCTTTGCAAATCATTGCTTCAAACTTTAAATCAAATTTTATATTCTAATTCCTAGTTTCTTAATTTTGTTAAAATAGTAATTGGGAAATTTACAATTTGTGGAGTTACCAAAGAAAGAATATGAAAATACATATTAAAAGGAAAAATTATTAATGGCATAAAATTTCATAAATTATTGAGTTACATCTGTCATATTGCATAATTTCATTTTCTGTTATTAAATTGTAAAATCATTTTTAAAGAAAGCTTTTTGTTACTATTATTTTTCATAAAACATTATCAAACGTAAAGTTATAAAACTAAACTACCTAAAAATCTGTAAAATACCAGATAGTTGCTGAAAATATTGTTCTTAATTTTTAATTTTACTATATAATTTAAATCCAAAAAAAGGAAGAATACGATTAACCTACATAAACCTATGTCAGATTCATATTCCATGCTTAGCATTCTTGACAGCTTCTGTCTGTCATGTCAATTGATGCCTCTAATAAAACGATGATGACCCCTGGCTGCCGTAATTAAGAAACTCTTTTATATTAGAATTTATGCAGAAAGCAAGTAATACTTTTTTCAAATCAAATTATGGTAAATTTAAATTTGCTAATTTTAATAAAATAATGTGTCAGAGAGGTATATTTTATTTTGCGAGAGTTTTTAAATCCGAGAATTGACTTCTGTTTACAAAATGTGTCGATTGATGAAAAAGCAACAGAAAAATTGAATTATTTTTAGCCTAAATATATTTAGAATTCAATCAATGTAATGTTGGTATGAAATACATCATATTATTTTGCCTACTGGAATTAGTGAATTTAATCACTTGGCCTTCAATTACATCTGAAATGAAAACTTGAAGAAAAATTTAGTATTAAAAATTGAATTTAAATTTATGTATTGAAAATCAGTGGAATGAATTACCTACATAAAATTACCAAGTGAGCAGGATTATTAAAAATCAAAGACGAAGCTGCACTGGTCAAATCAAACAGAAACAAAACAGCACGACCAGATGGTATTTTAATATAGATGCTGAGAGTCTTGGACGGCTTTAGCGTAGACAGGATTGCAGAAATGATAACGGAAATCTACAACAGCGACGATATACTAAACAACTTAAGCAGATCAATTTTCGAAGTTATACCTAAGAAGCCAGGTGCAAAGAAATGTGAACTACACCGAACACTCAGCATAATAAGCCACATAACAAAAGTCTTGATACTGATTTCAAAATTTTAGATCCCAACGAATAAAATTTCTGTTTGAAATACACGAGAATATTTTGCTTACTGAAAATAGTAAATTTGATCAGCCCTTCTTCTGGACAGAAGTAGAGGTGATCGCCTTGTTTCTTGTTTAGGAAGGGGTTCCCGGTTCACCTCTCTTTTTCGGTCTTGGTGTCGGTTCGGCTGGAACTTCTTAGCAGTTGGTGAGTATGGCGGCAACGTCTCTTCAATCTGAGGATACCGGGTTGGCAGTTTCCTGGTTGCTGCTTCCTACTGATAATGGGGAGCCCGAAATCTTGCGTAGCGTCTTGAGAGGCTGCTCTGATCAACAGTTGAATAATATCGGGGTTCCTGTAGTGCCATTTCGCACATGGACGGGCGTCCCTGCATAAATTTCCGATGGGCAAACTCGAGGCCATTCTCCATACTTCATCTGCTGCAGTTAGTGACCATCTGACCCTACTCTAGACCTCTTTCTCCACAACTAAACACAAACATACGAGGGATCGGCAGTAACTTTAATAGTGTAGAATCATTCCTCCAAACTAACTCACCCGATATCTTAGCTATATGTGAGACTAACCTTGACCTTTTTATCCCCTCTTCGGAGCTTTTCGTTCCTGGTTACCTTTCCCTCTTCAGGAAGGACTCCAATGTCCATATGCATGTGTATATGCCAGCTAACAACTCCCTCTAGCCAGGGTCACATCTCTTGAATCCCTGGATCATTCTTTCATGTGCTTCCGTCTCTCACTTCTAAGCTCGGTTAGCTATCTCTTCTTCCTCTTCTCCCTGACGCCATTAGATCCCAAGTAGGCATGTACGCCGATGACACCACAATCTGCTCTCGCCTCGGGTGTGGGCGACAAAGCGAACCTCGCTGCAGAGTTTGAAAAGGACCTCCAATCCGTAGCAGCCTGGAGTAAGAAATGACTAGTAAATTTCAATGCTTCTTAAACGAAACTGTTATTATCTAACCACCATAGACAATCGCATCTACCTTCCATTAGCATGGAACAGGCTTGCCTCCCAGAATCTGTAACGTGGTTGATACTGACTTGGCTGACGGGTGCAACCGCTCTCTCACCGACGTAATGTGGCTTCCCTGTCCCTCTTCTACAAGTACTTTAATGGCTTCTGCTCCGATGAACATAGGTCATTGGTGCCGCCTAGGCACGAATTTACACGAGATACTAGATTAGCAACTAGGTCCCACCCTTTTACAGTTAAACAGATAATAATTAACGTAATTTCTACTCCAACAGCTTCTTTTCTCGCGTTTCCCACCTGTCGAATTCCCTTCCACATGTCTGCTTTCCCAACAGCTACAATCTCTAGGTGTTTAAATGTAGGGTCAATAGACACCTCCTATCACACTAACTTCCAATTATTCTCATCTCCCCAACCCTCATTCTCGGTATCCTTACTCGCCTATCACCCACCCACTGACATTTCCTATATTTAACCATCCTTTCTCCACTCTATGTAGCCCCCTGCGCAGTAGTGGCAGTGAAATGCCTTGCTCGGGGTGAAACGCTTATAAAAAAAAAAAAGAAATTTGTCAATTTGATAAAGGTTAAAGCTATTTTAAACTATTTTACTTTTTAAAAATTCAGTTAAAAAGATAAGTTTAAAAAATGAGTGGGAATACCTAAAATAATTTAATTTGTTTTTGGATAAATCCGGAAAATTTCGTCAAAATCTGACAATTATTTATTTCTGCAAGAATTTCACAATCAGTGTAATTATTTTTTCTTTTGAAAATGCGCAGAAACAATCAATCTAACTTACTACGTCAATCGTAGTTGTTATAAAGAAGATTTAAATTTCAAACCTATCAGAAGGGACTAAACAAATTCTAAAAATAAAAACAAATGTTCTTTCTCATTTTATTTTTGTTAAGTCCTTCATAGCATGCTATGCTTTCTTAGCGAAAAAAATGGAAACTCCTTCTCTAGTACAATTGAAAGAAAGATCCACTTTTCCAAAGAAAATATATTAAAATTTTGCATTACCTTAAAATATAATTTTAAAAATGAAACTAAGTTTTTAAAAAATTGCTTGATATTGATTTTTTCATTTTTCGTTGCCGAATATAAGCATTGTAAAACTAAAATTAAAAACTATTTTATTTTTTTAATACCTAATTTTAGGTGTATCTGTTTACTATATAAAAAAAAAAACTTACTCCATCGGAAGTGCCGCCCTCAAGGGGTGCTGACCTGATTCTATGCTTCATCGCCCTAACCCTTTTGCATGTCACTGCATTTAGACATTTTATATCTTAGATAAATAATGCATAAAACAGAATTTAATACATACATTTTAATTAAAATCACACGCTAAAAAACTGAAAAAGACATGTTCAAATACTTTATTCACGTTTTAGATTAATTAATGTCTTCCTTCACCTTGTTTCTTTTCAAATAGCATATTAATATCAGACTCTAACATGGTGGTTTTAGTTTGAATTGTTCTTCGAAATGCTCATTTCTAAACTGTGTTCTCAATAAATTTTTAATTTGTATCAAGAATGAGAATATGAATGTATGTAGAAGAAAAATATGAAATAACTCGGCGTGCATGTTTACGACGGTTATTATAACGATCTTTCGCAAATTTCAATGGGATCTCCCTTGATGTCAATTATAATTTTCAGGATATCATCCACAGACAAATCAATAGGTTTCATATGTAAATTTCCTGGAGCCTGTGATACGTTAGCTGAGTGAGTTTAAAAAGCAGGTTTCAGGGTTATAATATGCTTTTCAAAAAAAAATCTTCTGCTGTATTCTTCTATCACTTAGTTTAAACGGACTGGTTTTACTGAAAATATTCAGAGATATGCCCATACTTTCACTCGTTACTTTCAACAAGTAAGGAACGTGTTTTCTTAATGTTTTGACTGAGCAAAACGAAACTTGAAAAATGATAAGTGATTTCCAATTGAAGTAATATTTTTCTTGTAGATATTGAATTGTTTATAACATATAACAAAATATTTAACACATTTTATTAGTAATTTAATCCCATACAATTGCAGCCTCTCTGTGAAATATTTTAACTGGTAATTCAAAAATCTTATTGTTTTCTTTGAAAGATTAAATTATTTGCTCTCGTAAAAATAAAATTTTACCAGTACGTTCCCTTGCATCAGCATATTTATTACTGATAGGGCAAATCTAAACTAATTAACTCGTCATCAAAACGTTTATAATTTGGCAATGCTCTGTAGCATTTGATCATAACATTAGTTCAAATTACTTTTAATCTTTTGTATGATGTTATTTAAAATCGCAAATTCCGCACAGATAAATTGCTGATTCAGATTTTAATGAAAAGAAATCAGTGCATTTTGAAATGTATTTTCATCTTTTAGAAGTGTAGTGGATCCTTCATTTTAGTCATCATAACTAGAGCACGATCAGTACACACACTTAACAATTTTTTATGATTCAGCCCAAACTTATGATATTTTTCTTTGAATTATTAAAATGTCTATTTCTTGTGTCTTTCCTTTAAAGGTGCCTCAGCAGGTAATTCTTCAAATAAGTGATAATCGTCAGTTATCACACGAATGAAGAACAACACTTGTTCCGAATCACTAGAATCTGTTGATTCAGCCAAAGATAAGGCAAAATATACGTTTTTATTGCATTTTGGAACTGCACTATTACATCACTGACAAATTCATGATGTTGATCTGTATTAGTCCCTTTTATAAAATAGCATATATATTTATATTTCTTAAATATATCTGGGTCTAAACATTTTGTGAGTTTGTGTTACGTCGGGTAACTGAATTATGTGAAATAATACAAAACAACTTAACAGTTTAAAAGTAGGTGTATTGACAGGAAAGGGGAGTATTTTCAAGAGGTGAGGATTAGTAGAATACAGAACTAGGTAATTAGTATAGAGTATCGTCGTAGAGACCTGGTAACCAAGAGACACGTCAGTAAGTCACTAACAAAGACATCTGTTATTAGTTCAATACTATTAGTGCGATTTTTATATATATATATATATATATATATATATATATATATATATATATAAAAAATAAAAATAAATTGTTTAAACATTATTTTTTATCGATACTTGTATTTAAGTAGATATTCTGTTTTTAATGAAACAGTATTATATATTTATTTCTACCGCCAGATTATTTACGATAAATTTTCATTACGAAAATGTGTGCCATTCGGCAGGATTCGAACCGACGACCCCTATCTATATAGGGAAAACTACCATTTCATTTGGTAACGGCTTAGACCTCTCGACCACGCATAGCCTCCAGTCTAAACGCGGTTTTTATCAAGCCTATATAACACAATCTTCGATCCATCGTAAACAAACATATCTACTCTGAAATCTATCGTAATGTCAACAAATGTAAACATGTTACGGAAATCAACGAATTTTACTGAAACTTGGTTCATTTCAAATTGTCGGTTGCTTATAACCAGTTTCGTTAAAATTCGTTGATTTCCGTAACATGTTTACATTTGTTGACATTACGACATTACGATACATTGTGGGATTTAAATTTAGAGAGGTGAAACTGAAGCAACAGCTAGTATATTTTTTGCTTGCTTGCTTCAGCTTTATCTCACATGTTTCTGAATTTTCATTTGCACTCCTTTTTGGATGCCGTTTTGTTTCTTTCACATTCATTTAGATCATCTGCTACAAAGTAGGATATATAAACCTCGGAGAGTATTCACATTCCATCCGATTCTGTTCCGATCATTTTTCACTAATGACCTTGACAGACACGGTTTCGCCTTCCTTCATCTGTTTTGCCTTGAGACGCAGCCTCATAAAAAAAAACCTCGAAATAAACTTTCTTAAATAGTATTGCAGACAGCTTTCTTTAGATTTCGAATGGGCTAGAAAAACAACTCAACTTGTAGAATGTATGATATTTAGAAACGGAAATATATCTTCCCTCGCAGATGTACATAAAGTCATAAGTACTCTAACCCATTAGATTTTTAGTCGTGATAAAAGCACTGCTGAGCATCATCTTATTAGCATTATTGCCAGTGGTAACCGATCAATTTTCAGGCTAGTTTTAAATTATGTTTTTTCCTAGATTAGTTACAAATATAAGGCAAGAGATCTCAGTTTGCCCTGATATTTAACCCATTACTGAAGCAAGGTAGATCAGTACTTTTCTAAGTACAATAGTGTAAAGTGAAAGAAACGGCAAATAAGTTTGGTAATTAAGGTATGCAGATGATACAGTGCTGATAGCAGACACAAAAAGGAAACTACAAGACCTCCTACAGAAGGTAGCAGAAAAAAGTAACAAGAATGGACTAGAAATAAACTGCACGAAAACCGAATGCATGGTCATCAGTTAAAAGGGCAGCCCAAAATGCCAAATACAGATACAGATATACCAGAATCAAGCAGGTACAAAAATTTAAATACCTTGGAAGCATTATAACAGAAGACAGAAAGTGCGACACAGAGATACAAAGGCGAATTGGCATGGCGAAGGAAGCATTCCAGATGTTGAGTAAAGTATTAAGAAACACAACAATTTCGATAGAAACTAAGAAGGGAGTACTGGGTTGCTACGTGCTGTCCTTCAATATGGCAGTGAATGCGGGACAATATCTTCAAAGTTGAAGGGAAATCTTGAAGCAACTAAAATGTGGTTATACAGAAGGATGCTGCAAATATCATAGATCGAGCATGTGAGCAATGATGAGGAAATGATGGAAACAAAAAGAAAATTAATACTGAGCATCAGAACGAGACAGCTAAAGTCCCTGGGACAGGCAACGAGGAAGGAGGGCTTACAGAATCCAATACTAACAGGCCAGATAAAGGGGAAAAGAGAGGGGAAAGCAACGGATGACATTTGAAGAACCTAATCAGGTAGATGACGGAACGAGGATTGCATGGTGTAACAGGAGAAGGCATGCTCAGCCACCAGGGATAGGGAAACGTGGAAGGCTATGATCGATTACGTCCTGAAGGGACAAGGGCACATAGAAGAAGAAGAAGAAGAAGAAGAAGAAGAAGAAGAAGAAGAAGAAGAAGAAGAAGAAGAAGAAGAATTATAAATTTTTAATTATTTTGAAATTGGTAATATCTTTTGTACGGTTCTGTATAGACGACTATCGTGTTATATTTCAGAATCACGTCAATAATATTAGCGACACGTCAAAAATACCTTAATCATATTTATAACAAAACTTTTGAATAGTAATACGGAAACAGATGTCCTTTGCACAAAAACAGCAAAACAAAACAAATGAAACTCATAAATTACTATTAGCCTCTTAATCGTATTAAGAAAAGCCTATTTACATTATTTATATTGTTCAGACTGTTATCCCAACGAAAATTGGTCAAGTGGATTAAGGCTTTAGTTGATATAATCCAGTGACTTTACCAAAGATATGTGATTTCAGTCCATGGTCTCAGTGAAGGTGAACACATCTTAAGAGACTGGATTTAGTAAAGGCAAATAACTGAAACTGAAATATTCAAGAAGGGCGTGGCATGTGGATCTAATCTAACCCGGGGAACTAAAACAAACGCGAAAATAATTACTAGGAAAATAGATGTTGACAAAAATCCTATCGCCATCATTCATGTCCCAAAATATGTGTGTGTAACTTGAGTGATCATGTCTTTTTTTGATCGATGACAGACTAGGCAGTGGTTTTTCCCGCACTAGTATGCCATTTCTTTCTGCAGTAGACTAATTGTCAACCAAGACTATAGAACCCAATCTTTCCTGCTATTTAAATAGCAGCTATTTAACTCATAGCTGGAGGGAGAAGAGATTGATACATACATTTTTCTAAGGGTAGATGCATTCAACTGGAACTCTGCTCTACCTATTTCCCATTCTGAACTGATATCCATTATACCACATGTTGTGCGGCAGACTACTAATCACGTCCGAAGTTGTTTGACGAAATATAGAGGCCAATCACATTAATTTAAATTTACAATTAGAATACATCACACAAGACTCGTGCAAAGAATAATCAACGACGAATTGTAACAAAATATACTAGTATTAAAAAATTACAATCAGTCAATGTTGACAGAGAAAAAGCCTGGGTTTAAGCGAACAGTGTGAAAAAAGTCAAGATTTGCATCTCGTTGACCGACATAGAAAAGTTCCATAAAAAATGAATAAATACTCATGAACGTTCTGGAAAATGTTCTAAAAATCTACTTGTCAACACTTGTTGAATGAGTATGTCGTTGAGGGAAAGCTCTAGTATGAAATTGTGAAGATGCATGTGTATGTATGTATGTATGTATGTATCGGAATGCGTGAGTGAGAGTGGCGCGTATTCAACTGATAAGGAGTCGTTTGGCAGCTGAACTCTACCTAAGGGTCCGCTCCTCAGATAGTTACTAGGTGGCTCAGAATGCCTGCGCGGAAAAGCTCGGTTTTCACGTGCAAACAATTTGATTGGCTAAAAATTAACCAACCAGCGGAAGTATTTTGGGAGAACTGGAAAAAGGCCTGTTTGATCGATTCTTTTCTCAATAGTGAACAAAAACGATTACTTGGAAATAATATGATTTGTAAATTGTCGCATTGCTGCGATTTGTAAATTGTCTCGTAATGAATTTACTGGGGATATAATAACCAAACATTGCTTGACAAAGCTGGTGTGGCATGCATGGATGTATGTGAGTGTGTGGGTGCTTACGTAAGGAAGTTCTCACAGTTGTCTCTCAATGAGGTATTGTTAAAAAGAAACATGGCTAATTCTACACTTGGAAAAACAAACTGTTTTGTGTTTATTGTTTGCCAGTAGCAGAAATAAAACAATGTCCATTGTAGACATGGAAAGTTTTCTTAACTTCTTATAACATATTTTTACCCGTGTCAATGAGATATGTGCTAGCATAGTTGTCTTCGGTTCGGAACGTGTAAACACTCGAAATTTCAATTTATGATTCTGTTTCGTTTCTTTTGTCACCATTGCCCTTGTAAACACAAGGATCTGTCTTCATTCTCCTGTTTTTTGTTTTTTTTGTTGTGAGGCATCCAACATAAAAGAAGAATATCCTTGAATTAACCCATTTTAATAAAATGGCAGACGCCAATAAACAATTCAGTTTTTCTGCTTTTCTCCTTTGCTAAATAAAAAACTGTTGAGTATTCTGGTAAAATGATGTCTGATATTAAACTCTTTATGAGAGAAAATTTCACCATGGGGAAAAATCTTCTGCAATTAGCATGCCTCAACTTCCTTCTAAACGGTTACGTTTAGCAGAGTAAATAATGCTTAATGTCACCAACGATTCTAATCGGTTAAAAAATTGGAGCCACGTCAAAAATATTATAAATATTTCTTCTGCTCATTAACTATAGTTTGCCAAGAATCATAGTTAAATTAATCACAGTATGAATGAATTTGGTTGAGTTCTGTCGTTGATCACTGCCCGAGAGACAAATATTTAGAAAATGTACAGTGCTTATAAAATATTCGATTCTCAGTTTATATCTATAGAAAGTGAATTGTAGAAGCATATACTTGCGACAAAAATAGGTAAATAGAATGCGGTAAAATGTACCATATGAAAGCTTTAGAAATAAACAACAGGCTGATGAATAAATTATCGGAGAACATCTGTTACTTCTTCAGACAAGGACTTATTAGTTTTGAAGACATAGATAACGAACTCGCGACTGGAAAAGATAAAACTTGAAGAAAATTTAACAAACATGACTTTGTGTCTTGTCGGTTTTATTTAAGAAACTTGGGATTTGTACATCGAATTGTTATATATTCAAACGTTTAGATGAGCTTCATTTTTTAGTTTTCACCTATTCTGAACTTTCGAGCGACGAGACAGATTGCTATTTTCTCAGGATGCAATTACACTAATTAGCATTGTATTAAAAAATACAATGCTAATCGTTAACTTCCGTTTTCTCAATTCATGTACTTTTATTGTTTTCTATTTCTAATATTTGTTTCTCATCTTCTCTCTTGGCCAATAACCCCTCCTGTCGTAGTGGCTTTATTACCGTACTTGAGTTGAAACCATAAAAAAACAGTTATTTCTAACTAATTCAAATTTTAAGGAGAACGTACCACACAGAATGCATATTCTCAAGTAGTGTCACTTCATGGAACAGATTCCTGCATGGGTTCTTCACTAAAAGTGTTCTAGGTCTTTTATTGCAATTACACATTTTTTGTGGTTAGTGACGTCTTTCAGCATATTTGATAATTTTTAAAAACTATTTTTCGATTATACATTTACAGTTTTACTTCCAATTGAATAACTTCCTTATAAAAACAGTGGGACTTCAGTTTTCTTCTTTATGTTAAAATGATAGATCATATCATATGTTCATTACTTAAGATTATATCTTAGTGAAGAAAATCTTTCTTCGAACATTGAAGACTGACGCTAACAGAATCTCAAAGAACTATACTCGATAGTATATTTTTAAAACGCACCACCGTTCATTGAAAGATGTTTACGTATTTCTTTTATTCTGTACTTAATAATGTTTTTCCCATAATTTCTCACATTTGAGAACCCCTTGTGTCTTAGAAGCCTTATCATATTGTTTATGGTGGAAAGATAATAACCGCTAATTTCCAAATTAGTCGAAAGTTACGAAGAAAGCTACACGCAGAAAGTATTTTCTAAATTAGTGACTCTTTATCGAACTCCCGCATAAGTGCTGCCCTTAAAATTCCAGTTGGCTTTTTCAATTCTAGAGTCAATATATATCTTTCTTCATCCTTATAATCCTAGCTTACTACCACTCACTCTTTTCTTTCTATCATATACCATATTCCATAAATATCTTAGAAGTTACACTCTATCTTACGTAGCCACTGTGTATTGTATTGGTGAAATTTAGCATTATTTTTCTATTCACATTTCTAGGTGTGTCGAGTAAGAAGAGCCGATTTAGAGTGCCATTTTGGTACCAGTTAGGCATTAGGATATTATTCTAACTTGATTTAACATTAGCATCCAGTTAAAAGTTAGGTTAGTTTAGTTTTATTTATTGTCTGTCGTTTTTTTTAAATTTCAAAGCTTCCTTAACTAGAGGATGCAAGCTCAATGGTCTCTTTTATTTCTGAGGCAACATTCTGGTATTTAATTCCACCTCCCTGCTCTCCTGAGATGTCAGTTCTCTGGTATATGCAGGATTCATTTCGTATTTCATATTTTCTTTCGCATGTATTTGAATGAGTGTATGTTTGAGTGAGTGATTGGACTTAATGAGTGCTTTATATTATTACTGATTAAGCGTTATTACGTCTACTTTACTGATGTTTGTCAGAATAAAGGATTATAGTTTATTATTACTAACACTATCAACAAAGATGAAGAAACAACTTGAAGCAACTGAAATATGGTCTTACAGAAGGATGCTGCGGATATGATGGACCAAGCATGTGAGCAATGATGAGGTGTTGGAAAGAATGGGAACGAAAGTAATATTAATATTAAACATCAGGGAGAAACCACTGAAGTTCATGGGACATGCAATGAGGAAGGAAGGCTTAGAGAACCTGATACTAACGGATCAGAAACAGAGGGAAAAAGAGACAAAGGAAAGCAGCGGATAACATATTTGAAGGGCCTGATCAGGTGGATGACGGAACGAGGGTTGCGTGGTGTAATAGGAGAAAGCATGCTAAGATTCCACTAGGGATAGGGAGATGTGGAAAGCCATAATCTCTTACTTCCTGAAAAGACAAGACACATAGAAGAAAAAATAAACACTGGGATTTAGATTTTTAAAATGTTTTATTTCTCTTCACCTACAGACAAGATGGAGATTCTGAGGTATTATGGTGGCTGCAGTAAGAACAGCAAATAAGAATTTGTTGTTTGGGTGTAAGGACTATTATGCTTTGTTTAAATCTGACTCTCTAAGTCTAATTATAAGGCAAGTATTTCTTCATCCCCACTTTAGGCCTTGTGCTACATTTTTATATTTTTACTACAAAATAAATATCGTTATTCTCTATGTTACCGCAATTTCAGTGCAGTAATTTACAGTTGAGCAGACTACATATAACCCTACATTCTAATATGTACCTATCGATTTTGGTATTACCTTCTGGCTTTATGCCTTCCAGCTAACTTTAATCTCCAAAAAATTAAGTGCAATGTGAGTCATCATCTATTCTCCTCCTGATTACTCTTTTTTCTTCCAGCTTATGTATGTACCCAGTACCTCCACACCCAGTAAACCCTTTTGTCTTACTGGCTTTACTGTCTTGTTTGAGGTGAAATCAATTAAAACACACATATATAATAATAATAATAATAATAATAATAATAATAATAATAATAATAATTCATTACATTTGTATTTTGTTATAATTCATGTTATAAATATATGTTTGAATTCAATATAGAATTCATTTATATTCACGGTAGGACGAAATGCGTATAATAACACTGACATCTCAATTTAACAGATATATTTACCAAACTTACATAAAAATATCTTAAACTACAATAGAATGAATTTATTCAATAAAATCACTATTGACTTCAATCACAGTCTTCAGACAACTATTTCGAAATCCTTCAACGTTTCTGGAATGTCTCCTTGGTTAAATTGATGAATGGTGCCAGAATACTTGCCTTCAGTTCGTTTTTGTGTTACAAAGAAGTTTTGTTGGACCCAGGCTCGTCTGCACCTCATTCATAATAATCAATGTGTTTGCAGTCTGGGGAGTTAGGTGGCCAGATATAAGCTGTGATGTCGTTACAGAAATTATCTGAGAGCAATAAACCTTCTGCTTTTGGAGCATGGTGCAGAATCAACGCAGACAACATCTTGACCCAGGACAGCTCTACCTCGAAAATGCACTTGATATAGACATCACTTTGAATCTCTGTGGAAGATGAATGGTGACATGCGGTCTCCATCACTAGTAACCGCTCAAAACACCTTCGAAATCAGTATTAGACTCATCCGAATACTCTGCAATGTCCTCGGATTGAGACCCAAACACTTTCAAATGTTCATATTGCAGTTTCCGGTATGAATGCCAAGCGCTACAGCATGCTGTTTCTGAACTTCTGTCAGAATGAATTGCGCGAAATTATTTTTTTCACGTACGGTACTCAACCGGTACTAATTTACTGTGCCTTCGTCAAAATAATAAAGCAATGTTATCTATTTTAAAATATAAAAATGCAAACAATTTAACTATCATATTCTTTATATATATGTATGGTATATATATATATATATATATATATATATATATATATATATATATTCTCTGTTTTCTTTTAAGAAAAACTTTAAACACCGGTCATATTTCCGTAATAAATTTATTTCAGTCAATAATTGTTGTTGCCAACAATCACCGACTTCATCAGACGGAAGGCCCTATTCGACTTGTTTCATGTCGTATTACTACGGAATGAAAGTTCAGTCAAGGCCAGGCGGAGGGGGAGGCAACATAGGATAGCCCACTATAATAAGTATTTCCGTTTCCATTTGCCGGGATATAGTGGGAGGAGAAGTTTAATACAAACAAAACAACACGTGACTAATGTCACCAGCAAATATATATATATATATATATTTATATATATATATATATATATATATATATTATACATACAGAGTTTATATTTATATATATGTATGCGTGTGTGATGAGAGAAAAAAATAGAAAGTGAGTAATTAATTTAGTCTTTTATCTTTTAATAAATAATTGATATTGAAATGTTTATTCTTAACATTTGTACAGATTTTTATTGGGGATTTCGGTACTATTAAAAACTTTGGCAAGTCAGAATAAATTAAATTGAAGACATTACGGACATAAATTTATAATTAAATATTTTTACCTGTATCGAACACAAAAATGTTATGCTGAAAATTCTTTTATGAACTTCAGTATGGCTAGTTGTAAAAGGTTTCAGTTTTAAAGTCAATTTGAAGGACATTTTTCCTGCCTACAAAGAAAGTATTCGGAAAATAGATGAGGATAATAAATCAAGAATCCTCACATACATTTAGCCTTCTATTTCTGCACTATGGTTAACGACGCCAACCTTAACTATAGAAAGTTTGGAAAAAGAAACATGTTGACGTCTGAAAAAGCTAAAAAATTACATTTAAATAATTAGCTCTTATTCCTTAGTTTTTCCGCCTTTCGGAAATTGAAAGAAAACCTCGACTGTCGTGAGTATACCGTTAAAGAGAAACAGCTTAAAGCATGATATATGCCCATACTTTTGATGTGGACATTTATGTAGAATTTTATTTCATTCGACACTTCAAACATATTCCTGCATTGCATGTCATGAATAAATTTCAGGAATTCTACTAGGGTATTATTCATTCACCCTAAAACAATAGCAAAATACCTCATTATAAAAACATTTTTTTTATAAATAAACGTCCGTATTAGACATTTAAATAGAATAATTTAGTATGACTTTAATGACGAAGAAAGTTGTCATTGGCTAAAAATGTCTTCCAGAAAATATAACTTTTTGTCCTTTAAGAAATAATCACATTTAAATAAATAAACATAAATAATTCGTTTTTAAACAACTTTTGTTCTCATGTGCATGAAAAGCGAATCATTATAAGAAACATATTTTATATTTTATTCAGCGTAAATGCATTTATTTGGAATATTGTGAATTTTGCATAATTTTCGCCGCCGGAAAATTTTTGTTTTGCATTAGGTGCCGATTTTCTAGATCGTGTGGTACATAAATTTAATTTATGACAATTTTATTAAAATACTCGATGTGAGAAAAATGGTTTTGCTAATTCCAAACAAACGCTTAAAAATACCGATCATACAGTAAATTATGAACTGAAATATTTTGAAAACGTTTCATCAATTAGGACCTCATGCAGAGTAAATGAATAAACAAGAGTTATATTTTTCATTCTTTCATTAATTTCTTTATTAGTTTTCATTTCCATGAATTTATAATTTTATCTCTTATCACTTAATATGAATTTTTAAAAATTATTTTATTTGCTATTTCTCGTATGTTTACGCCGTTTTCCTATCTCCGTTTGCTATGCGTTCTTTTTAATGACACATTTTATCATGTAAATGCGTTTATATTTCTATAGACTTGTTTTTAACTTTATTAAAATCTATAAAGTAATATTAATATTCCTTAAATATCAACAAATATTAAATCAATGTTAACTATCTCTAATTAGAAAATACAATATATTTGGCCTCCTATTGTTTGTAGATTATTTTGTCCGGTTCAGTATGGGAAAACAAATGATCTACACATAATTATTTTTCCTGTAATATTTGCAAAACATGCATATTTAAAATGGTTTGTAATATACGCGTTTTATTGAACGTCATTGAAAATTAATTTTCCTTTGTTTTAAAATACATTAAATCATTTCGAATAATGATTTTTATAAAAAACATAACCGTTACGTGATCATTTAATATATAGTTGAAATCACTTTACAGAATATTTGATATGTTCACTTCTACGTATGTTAGTATGCTTGTCTTGATATATCAATTACGACTGCATAGTGAATTAGGGAAACTATAAGACCTCCTACAGAAGGTAGCGGTGGAGACTGAAAAAAAGGACTACAAATAAACTTTAAGAAAACTGAATGCATGGTCATCAGCAAAAGGTGCAAATACAGGTGGGGGATCAAGCAAGTACCAGAATCAAGCAAGTACAAACATTTAAATACCTAGGAAGTGTTCGAACAGGAGATGGAAAGTGCGACACAGAGATCCGAAGGCGAATTGGCATGGCAATGGACGCGTTTCCAAAGCTGCGTAAAGTACTAACACACAGGAAAATTTCACTAGAAACAAAGAAAAGAGTGCTGGATTGCTATGTGATATCACACATATATATATATAGTCATCCGTAAACAGATTTGTTTAGCTGTATCACAGCTCATGAGTACGGTTAGACATCCCATTGCTTCTAACCCAGGATTGAAACCCGACCAAACTGGCGTCAGTCCGGGATACTACCGCTGAGCTATGGGCGCTCGGTAGAAGAAGGTAGATTTTTAGCGTGTGATGTATCATACGCCAGTAGACAGAGTGCTCTAATTCATTACTGAATGTGCGATGCGTCGATACTAGAGTAGCTACTGTTTTTTCAAAGTCTACCATTTTTCCAGAGTGCTCAATCAGCGTGTGAGAGCGTAAATAGTCATCCGCAAACACAGCTGTTTCGCTGTTACACAGCTCATCAATTCGATTAGACATCCAAATTGCTTCTAACCCAGGATTGAAACCTGAGCGTACTGGCGTCAGTCGGGGATTCTACCTCTGCGCTATGAAGAAGAAGGCAGACATTTATCATATGATATATCATACGCCAGTAGCCATAGTGCTCTAATCCATTACTGAATGAGCGATGCGTAGATGCTAGAGTAAACTGGCGTGACAGGGTATAATTGATTTCTCTTTCAGTGTTTGATTAGAACATTTTCAGTGGTGTGTAGTAATATGAATCTATTTTCGATATGCATGGCTAAATTTGTTTGACTTGGAAAATATTACGTCATCCGTGCTTGCATAAAATTAATATTACGCTCATACGCTATTGTCTCGACTGTCGATTAGCTGTCCTACGCCATTGTATGCGATGGGCGTTGCGCCAAGTATATTTTATCACTACAGAAACACACTGGCAAGCTTTACAGAACAATCGCGCATATTGTTGGTGTCAGCAAGGCAAAGAAACAAACTGGATTCATCATTCCAAAACAACGCCAAGAAAATCCGTACACCTGATCAGGGAAAGTGGGAAAGATTATATGATAATATTATTCGTCTTTTTCAGTTAATTTACACAAGTGTAATTTACACAAAGTGTAATTTAAACAAAGCCGCATATATATTGGCAAATAATTTCTCATATTTAATTTATTCTAGGTCAAATTCAAAACAAAAACAAATCAAGTATCGCATTTTCACGTTTCTTTATTTTATGTGCATCATGAAATGTGATGTTGTTTGTGTCATTTTTGTGAAATATTTTCAGCTTTTTAATAATATCACTGTAAACAAAGACATAAAGTAACTAAGAGGCATTGGTTATTGAATGTTAAATAGTCTGAAAATAAATATTTAAGAGCGAGGCATATAATACAAACAGGAATTAAAGAGGCAGAAAATGACTATTCTAATTGAACGTACATATTTGCAGTTCTAAGTTCATTAAAAGGCGGAAGAAATTTCCACAAGTGAGAACTGTTGGCATAGAACTGACGGATGTATCCAGTCATTTCAAATGTTCAAAGATGAGACCTATATGCAAATCTAGTACTGCGAAATTAATGTCGAGGTACCAAAGAGAAAACCTCATTCTTAGAAGAATTGCGATGAAAACATTAATTTAAGGGAAACACAGGACTTGCATTAAATCAACCGGAAAGTGATATTTTATTAATTTTGATTTTGCAGTAATAGCACAATATCCAAAACCTTATATATATATATATATATATATATATATATATATATATATATATATATATATATTCCTACATATGCTGTTAAATATAGAAACAATGAATTTCTATTATGTTTAATCATGAGCCATTCTGAACGTCGTATTTTTGCTTTAATTTCAGTTGAAAATAAAGAAAAACATTCTCCAACATTTGGATAATTATTTATTGATTATCTTCTAAGCTTTCGGCTCACCTTAAATCCAGTCAGCGCCTTTGGTATATATTTTCTTTCATCCATCCTGTCAATCAGAGAGTAAAGCCTCATTGTTTAACTCAGATAATGGCAGGGCGTAACATACAGTCTAAGGAACTAACTACTAAGCAGAATCATATGAAAATTCTCTAGCGTCAAATATTAGGTATTGGCGATTTCTGATATGTTTCCATTGACTCATGACAAAATGCTTCTTCTTCTTCTTCTTCTTCTTCTTCTTCTTCTTCTTCTTCTTCTACGTGCTTTGTCCTTTCAGGACGTATGCTAATATTTCCTTCCATGTCTCACTATACATGGTGGATCTTAGCACGCTTTCTCCTGTAACGTCTCCCAACCCCCGTTCTGCCATCCATCTGCTCAGGCCCATTAAATATGCTATCCGCTGCTTTCATCTATCTCTTTTTTCCTCTATCTGGCCCGTTAGTATCAGGTTCTCGAAGCCCTGCATCCTCATCGGATGTCCCATGAACTTCAGTTGTTTCTTCCTGGTGATCAATATTAATTTTTTTTTCGTTTCCATACTTTCCAACACCTCGTCATTGCTCACATGATCGGTCCACGATATCCGCAGCATCCTTATGTAGAACCACATTTCAGGTGCTTCAAGTTTTCCTTTCATCTATGGGAGACAATATTAACTAAAAATTAAAATCAAATTGCCTAAACATACTTTATCTCTGATTCTGACTTCACACTTACTGTTCGTTGAATGTAAAACATACCGAAATTTAAATATTGACAGAAAATAATTAATTTAAAACAAAAAAGTATTCCTTCATTCTGCCTTCTGTAAACCTTTTTTAATTTTTATCTGCCATTTTTTCTTCTTTTACTCATCTGCGTTGAACTGTTTTCATTTCTTCTTTTTCCTTCCTTTATATCTTATTTCTTCCAGGTAACCCTTCTCTTCTTTCATTCCAAGTGTGATCTCTTCTTACATTTGAAAATAACAACACTGAAAAGCGTACTGTTATTGTCGGTTCTCTATATCAGACAAGCTGAATGCTTTCTTCATCTGAGTAATATTAGTTGACAAGGAGATGGCTAAAGGAGTAGCAATCAATTATCGTATTGCTAATCTGATTCAACCAGTTTTATTCTTCTAAAAGCACTACGCAATGAAGTAGCGAAGCGAAAATTACTAAAATACGCACATAGAAATATATATATATATATATATATATATATATACTAGCTGTATAGTACAACGTTGCAATGCATGCAGTATAGTCCAGCAGGGTAATGAAAGCTTTAAAAACTATCCATGGTACTGGCTGGGAATATTTGTGTGAAGTTTGGTGAGAATCGGATAAAAATTGTGGATTTGTATAAAGGACATACAGACAGATAAACAGATACATACACAAACATCTTGCCTTATATATATATATATATATATATATATATATATATATTATTGATTTTCTGTACTATTGTAAGAACTGCAACCATGAAACTTCTGAATATCGTTTCTTGTGTCTTTGTCTACGAGTGTATCAAATTTGATTAAAATCGAACCACTCCTACAATAAACCGATTTTTTCGATTATCGATTTTCGATATTTACCGGTGGTACCTTGACACAAAACCGAGTTAAGAACACTCACAGACACTAATAGTGCAACTGTGTAAATTGTTAAGGAAATTGGTTCAGCCGTTTCGGAGTCTATAGGTAACGGACACACTCACACACACAGACACATGCACACACACACAGACAAAGTTCCTTTCATACATATGTTTAGATATATAATAGCTGACCAGTCCTATTCCAGGTTACCCGTCTACCAGTCGCGGTTAGCTAATCCCTATACCATAATCCGGCTCAGACACACTTGTTTTTATTTAACACCAACTTATCCCACCTGTAGTTTTAACTGCAACTATGCTGAGCGGATATTAATTACAGTTTCTTGGAAAGAACATGTTACTTATCATGAAAATAGTCTACACGGGATACTAGGCAAGAATGACTTGAGACTTCAAGCTAGCACAACTAACGACGGCTCTTAAGTGTCACTTTTCCTAATTTCATTCACCAGGCTTTTTTATGTTTTCATTGCGGCACAATGGGATCGCCTCCTCCAGAACAATAACATCGAGCATGGTGGGATTCGAATCCGGGCTTCATGGTCGGAAAGCGAACGTCATAACAACTCGACTACGCCCCACTGACCTATATATAAAAACTGTGTTAAGAATAATGGTACTACCTGTTTCGAAGATCGCTCATGTCGTGAAATATTCAATCTGCAATATCATATCCTCAATTTTCCTCTCTCTTTTCACAGAATTCATGTATTCATTTCTCTCTCTCTCTCTCTCTTTCTATATATATATATATATATATATATATATAAAGAAAGAATAGGGGAATGGTACTGAAAAGGAATATCACATCAAATGTAATAAAACGAAAGGATTGAGGATAAAGGAAGAATGGAAAACGAGGAAAAAGTTGGGTTGCATGTATTCTTCAGGGTCAAACACCAAAGTGAATCTCCATTGATTAGCCACAAAAAAAAACAAAACCACTCACATACACTCACAGCAAACCAAAAGATTTTGTCATTTAAACGTAAATCATCTGCACAGCCACATCAACATTGCCTGATGATGAGAACCTATCTCGAAACATAGAAAGTTCCATGTCGCAATGTAAAAAATATATATATATATATATGGATAGACTGAGAGAGAGAGAGAGAAGTAGAAAGTGTGAGACATAGGTACATATAGGTAACATGGGTGAAATGTCTCAATTACGTAAAAAGAAAATTACACTAACAAGTAATTTTGTTGATACCTCGCTCAACTAAGTCCCACACACAATAAACAAGGGGGTGCACTCTGAGGAGTTAGATGGTCAGATATAAAAAGTGTTGTGGTCGCAAACATTGTCTAAAAGGCAATGACAGAATTCTCCTGCATATATGGCATGGTGCAGAGCCCAGTTGACAGATATAATTTTCCCAGCATACACACCCTTTACCGAGGATGGCACTACTTCCACAATAAATTTCATATATACCTACGTGTTGCGTCTGAGACCCCGTGGAAAAAGGAATGAAAGCATGTGTGTGTGTGTGTGTGTGTGTGTGTGTGTGCGCGTGTGTGTGTGTGTGGTGGGTGTAGCTTCTCTCTCTCTATATATATGCAGGTTTATTTTCGATTTGGTTCAAGGATGAAACAGACTCACATCTGGGTGTTGATATTTATAAGAGCTCTGTTCCTGACATTTAGCATTTCTACACATAAATATAACGTACCTCATACATGTATATAATTTATATATGTATGTTTGTGTGTATGTGCGTGTGTGAGCGGAGGCACAAAAGTATCAATAATAATTTTTATTTTTGTCAGAAACATCTCTTTCACTCAGAGGCAATTTGAAATGTCCTTTTAAATGAACGACATGAGTGAAATGATTATTGATCTGAATTTCTTCGCAAATACTTTAATACTAACTCTGTTGGAGGCGAACATTTCATTCAACGTGTCCCTCTTAAAACACACAGTAACAAATATATAAAGATGCTCGCACACACTACACACAAACACACAATATAGACTCTGCGCATAAAAGTCTGTGTTAAACTACATTAGAACAAACATATTTCCCACACATAAACGGTTGCACAAAGTCACATTTATAAAAAGTGTTTGCACAAAACCTATAGTCACCTTTTAAATATCTTGCACCTTTCCTCTTTCATTGAATAACACGATGAGATATAGATTCTAAAATTCGATAAATTTGTAGCGTGCATATATTTATCAAGATACATTAAAATATCTCTATAACTAAGTAAATATTTATTTTGTAGTTTTCGTGTATTTATTGTGTTCTAGTCTAGATTTTCTTATCTTGCAATGAATCGTTTTACATTTGGCGGTTAGGGATTCCAATGGTAATGATAAAGATATCATCAAAGGAGTCCTTATAAGGAATTGATTAGGCGAGAAGCTATTTCTAAGTCCAGTATCTGTTATTAATCCTTCTATTAATAATGATTGTTTTACTTGCTGAACATTTCATTTGATGTAGTGTATAATAACAATATCTCGATTATCAATTGGAGTTATATTTTATTTCAAATATTACTTGCTTTTGAAAATCCTCAAATAACATGATTTCTGTTATTTGGTACAGGACTCTTGTTATTCTGCTGCTCATTTCAAAATGTTAAAATAGTATTATTCTGATAAAACCTACAGGTTTTAGTAGCTGAAAGCAATTTTTAATATTTGAATTGAGAATGCGCTAGTATACATTTGATTGTTTAGACATTTCTGAATGAGTTTAAGCTATCCTTGGGAACTATCAGAAAGTCTCCATCTTACAAACAAAAAGAACTTGATTCGCGTTTTTAGAAATCAGGCTAGTGTTTCCCGTACCAGTTTCCAGTTGAATGGAAAGGATTATATCTTGATTTACATTGCTGGAAATAAAACAATGAAAATAGGTTGATCATAAAAAACAAATGAATAGTAAGAAGATATTTCCGTGTAGCGTGATGTTCAGTTTTATATAGCAAGGTGTTATTAGTCGATTATATGAATAAAGGACATCATTATGGGGTTACTAAACCATTGAACAGCGGTGACGGCAAAACTATAAAGAATGGTGTCCGTTTCCAAAACTTTGATCGACAGAACAAGCAATATAACCTTATTAAAGAAGTTCTCCTTCGCTGGGCAGATAATATCTTTGTCAATCCATATCGTTTTCTTTCTTTCATAATCTTCTGAAACCCATAATTTGCTCGTGACGCTTATATTTGTCTTGAATTTGCATATTTCCGGTAAACATATTTAACTAGTAGATACCAAGGTAAAACTATAAGACTTGCTATATTTGCAAGGCATTATTTAAATAACGAAAAATAACAAAGCTTCATGTACTACACTATATTATTTGGGACTTTTGTACTGACACACAGACACAAGCACACATACAGACAGATGTGTGCGAGAACTCTCACACACATATAAACACAGAAACACATATATACATATATATACAGTGATACGCATAAGTATTATATATATGTTATTTTCTGTTATAACTCTAGTTTATGTTTGCCATTTTGCTTGATATTTGTTAAGTAATATCTCGTAAAGTTGTTTTAGTTGTATGTGGAAGGAAATTAAAAACTCATGGTTGAATCCCTTTTTTTATCAAAGTTTAAAATTATCCTATGCAAAAATATTGGATACATGAAACTTTTTTTCCAATTTCCAATCGAAACTTTGTATTTTAAAAGACTTTAAATATTCAAATTTTTGATAATACTGGAATGATTTCTCTGACCAATCAGAGAGGCACACAATTGCTTACAAGATAGCGCTACTAATCATCTGACTCTTTGATGTGTATTCTCCAATTCAAGGATTAAAAATGGCAAAAACTAAAGAATTATTCAAGAGATATGTGAGATAAAATCATTGAATATCAGAAAGGAGGACAAGGTTACCGAACATTTAGCAAATAAATTAATCTACTACTAAGTACAGTAGGAAACATCATCAGAAAGTACAGGAAGTATTGCGACGGTACAGCAAACAATCCAAGAAATGGATACAGAGAAAAATAAATCAGAGGACTTCAAAGTGGATCAGCAGAAATGTGCAAAGAACACTTTATTACTCTTTCTGAAATTAAAACTGATTTTCAGGGTGCTGGAATTTATTCAAGTAAGGATACCATTAGCAGCGCTCTATATCGTACAGACCTTCATTCAAGTTCACCAAGAAAATTGCCTTTACTGAAACCAAACATGTCAAATACCGATTAAATTTTATCGAAACTTATAAAAAAAGATATGCAATTTTGGGAAAAGGTAATCTAGTCGGATGAAAGGAAAGTAGAATTATTCGGAAGGAAGACAGAAAAAATGACACTGCCTTCAACAAGCACAATACCATTCCCACAGTTACGTTTGGGGGTGGTTCCATTGTGATATGGGGGTGTTTTTCCTCTAAGGGCACGGGTGAGTTACAAGTTATCCATGGTAGATTGATGATAGCATGTACAGAGAGATTCTAGAGAAGAAACTTCAGAAATCTGCAACTTCTTTAGGACATGGTCAGAATTTCATGCTTCAACACGACAATGATACCCAAACATACCACAAAACTTACAAAGGAATGTTTTGAAAATAATGGTATTAGTACACTCAATTGGCCATTTCAGTCTCCTGACTTGAATCCAATTGAGAATTTGTGGAATTCTTTGAAGTTTAAACTTCATAAGCGGAATCCACAATGTATAGAGCAATTAGAGGAAATATGCAAGGAAGAATGGGGTAAAGTAACGGTGGATCAGTGACGAAAACTTGTGGCCAACTATAGAAAGCGACTGGAAGCAGTGAAACAAAACAGAGGCTACGCAACAAAATATTAAATTGATGTATCCAATACTTTTGCATAGGATAATTTTGAACTTTGATAAAAAATGGATTCAACCATGAGTTTTTAATTTTCCTTCCACATACAAAAGAACTTTACGATATATTACTTATCAAATATCAGGTAAAATGGGGAACGTAACCTATAGTTATAACAGAAAATAACATGTATCCAATACTTATGCAAGTGACTGTATTTTGGAAAAGTTTGCATTTTTTTCTATTTAAATACAATGTTTCTTTTCACAACTGACTGCCATTTGGTCCTGGATATGAAGATAAGCTACCCTTAGCAACAAGGGTTTTGAGCAAGAGGTCTTGAGTAGCGTGAAACCACAGCTTAATTGCTGTTGTACCCACGTCTATATGATCCGGAATGATAGCACCTGTTAGAGCCCCAACTATGCAAATATTAACTTTCAAATGGGGGTCAAAATATGAATGTATACACAAACATTATTATAAGTTAATATACCTGCAACATATTTTCAAAGTAAAAAACTATTATTAGGAATGCATTTTTAAAAAAACTTAAAGCACTATATTTTTGTGAAAAAATTATTAATGCCCTCATTAAAATTAAATTTCAAAATTAAATGACCTATTAGCAGTTGATATTCTGCTAAACAAGAAAGCAAACAAATAACCAAACAAAGGCGGTAATTAGTTACATACATGCAAGTTCTAGCGGGTAGTATTTCTATATATTATTTGGATCCGGATTGTGAATTCCAAATAATTTAAAATTAAAATGTGTATGCAAATTGAATTGATATTCGGCATTTAATACATTTTATTTACAGATATAATGATGTATACACACTAAAAAAAGATAGATGAGGTTTATGGAGAAGGTGCCAGGGTTAAGAGTATTTTTTTAAATAGCATTCAAATATTCAGCAATTTCCTTTAGGTCTGCAGCCGTTGATGATATTAAATTCACGATGATTCAATTCTTAGACGTCTGTAAAAATCATTTGGAACATTTCAGAAAAATATGCCAAGTACGAGAAGAATATAAACACGAAGCTGCCTCAAAGAGAAACAAAATCTGTGTAAAATTTTCACATATTTGGTTTAGTATATAGATTAACACTTTATAAATACTGCCTTTGTAATTCAATTTCAAACAATAAGTACGTTTCTTTGGAAGCTTTTTCTATCATTTTATTTCCTTCATATCTTTGTCTTCCTCTTTCTCACTCTTTTTCAGGTAAGTAGTTTTTGTTACAGAAATTCTCAGTTATTGGTCTTCTTTAAGAGCGCTATTTTTATCTACTAGGTTTACGTATTTCCAAGGCATCAAGTTGCATATATACTGGATATAACAATGACAATAATGGCTTATCCCTGGAATAATAAGTTAGACTATTATTTGTACCCAACCACCCTCGTAAATGTCTGCTCTTTTGAAAAGTAAACCATAAGAGTAATTAATTGCCAAGCAGTATAGAAAATTGTACGTGCTCACGTACTGTTAGCGGAAAATAAGTGAAATTTGTCTGGAATCAACGGAGTCAAATCAATATTTATAGATTTGTATAGATTTGCGCAAATGTTTGGGCTTATGAAAGAATAACAATGTTTAAATTGGCTTTTGGTGAACAAATAAAATATGCAACGAATGATTAGAATATCTCTATCATGATTAAATAAATACTTAGCAAACTCATCCATTCTTTCAAAAGACGCAAATGTTTTTGATGTTTTTTAAATGAAGATGTTTTTGAATTAATCGTTTTCAAAAGAAAAACAAAAACTATATTGTGAAAATTAGATTCACCATTATGTCAATATTCTTCATCATGATACATTTGAAGTTCATGAGTTCCTCTCTGTGATGATGGATGGATAGCTGGCCACTCTTATGTGAGGATTCCCGCTTAATAGGGCCTCAAGATAATCTATGTTGTTGATGTTCAGGCACATATGAATTTGTTCAACAATGTAGTTTTTCCTACAACTATGCTGGGTGATCCTTAGTTACAATTTCTGGGAGAAAACGAAATCAGCATGATCCACAGTCTAAACAAAGCCAGCACGATCAAACACTCGTACAAGGACTTTTATAGTAGAGAATCCGAGCCCTAAAGAATAGGCAATATTTTACCTAATTCTAATTGTCCCTATACGAGACTCTGCCCTTCAGCTGATCCTCGTTTGTGTTCAAAGAGTCTGACGAGGTTAGTTCGGGCTGATGCACAACACCAAAAACCCCCATACTTCAGTCCGAATGTCTTATATACTAAATATATATAGTGACGTGATTCCAGTAGCCCAATTCATTCAACGATTTCGTTTGTTGCCTGGAGATACGTTTTCGACCAGACCTTTCTTAATATTCTTCTTAAATAACATTTTCTAAAGATCTTGCACGATAAAATCTCCTTCTCTGGATAACATCAATATATCATCTTCCTGAAAACTTGACCCTGATGAAATTCGAACACGGATCTTATAGTCACAGCCACTCCTGGGAAATATATAACAAAATTTAGTTGTTTACCTCATTCCCCACACGTATCTCCTTCCTCTAAATTTATCAGTATTTCCAAAGTTAAACCAAAGGATAGAGAATTACTGACTTCCTTGACGTCTAATAAAAAGTCACAAGGTTACGGCAAATGATTCCAGCGAAACTTTCCATCAATGGCACCATTGTTTCACGAAGTGCATAGGCTCATAAGAGTAGTACTTTGATGGTGACACCAGCCAATACTGAGTAGGTAAACAAATTTTGCTTTCAGAAGTCACTATATCGCGAACTTTTACGCAGAATAATTAGAAACGTTTATTTTAGATAAATACTACTTTTAAGCAATTTCCAACTCTTGGTTAATGCACTTACCATTTAGAATATAGCACAAGAATTGGAAATTACGATGTAGAATTTTTATTCTCTTAATAATTGTATATCGCACCATGAAACGCACTTGAATTAAAAATTGAAGTTTTACGTAGCTTCAGCCATTCTCAAAAAGAAAATAAATTGATTGAAATTTAAAATCTGTTCAATATATTTTTCTGTCTTTGTGATGATTTCGAATTTTATTTTGTGAATGTTATTTTTATGTCACATAAAAATAATGATATTTTTTAAATTTAAATACATTTGGCGCTTTGTGAACGTGATGTGAACTCTGAGTATATGTTAGAACGATTATTCCATAATCATAATTGATTTATTGCGTTGTCTTTCTGTTTGAGATCATATCACGTTGAATACACCGGTTCACTGAATTTAAGCAACGTTGAGATTGGTCAATATTTAGATAGGTGACTGCTTGGGAATACCAAGTGCTGTAAGCATTTCTTGACGGATGTGCGTTGTGGTGCAGTGATTATCGGCTCAGAAAGAGAAATCAGGAAGCCGAGTTCGAATTCCAGTTGAATGCCATGCATTCACTTACACGCTAGTACACTTGGGAAAGGTATTAATCCGTCTTTTCCCTCCAGTTATTGGTTAAATAACAGGGGAGATTGGGATCTGTAGCCTTGGCTGGCAACCAGTTTACCGCAGCAGGTATAGACAACCCTGTTGCGGGGTAATTAAAATGCCTGAAGTCTATACAGGGTACGATTTGGGACCATTCCCTTAAACGAATCTTTCTCCATCTCATGGAAGGAATCCGGATCACCCCGACCAGTGTGAATGCCGGTACAGTTTGTTTTTCTTTTAGGTTTATATGAATACGTTCAAAATGTGTAATGTATGTTAAAATGTTATTAATCTGTAGCTGTGTTTCAATATTGTAACTTTTGTAATTTTCTACCATAAGCCTCTCAATATTAATTTGGTTGCAATTATCTGTGTTTAGTCCGAGAAACATAGTTCTGGTTGTATATACTTTATAAGATTTTTTTAATGTTTTCGGGAATACAATCTCTCTTAGCAATATTAATAGGTATAATAGATGTCTATGAGTCATATATATCTATCTTTATATTTGTTAATGCTTATTCATGTAGTGTACTATGTTAGTGTATCAGATAAATCGCTCGATTCAAAACTCCTAGCATTTGACGAATGGCGGAGCGTACAACAGCCGAAACGTCATAAACATGGCAATAAAGATCAGCAGTCAGAATAATGCAAACAATGTAAATACTAAATTATCACATAAGTATCGATAAATACAGATTAACTGTGAGTTGCAATACCTAGCCCGTGCATTGTTTAATTGGACTGAGTTTAAACAGGGCGACAAATAACTGAGAAGCAGAAAAAGAAGAGCTAAACTATAGATCCCTACTTGTGAGCAGTGTAAACATAATAGCTTAGCCCATACATTGAATAAATGGTTTAGTTCTGGAATTCAAGTAGTGCAAAACAGCCGAACTTTGTGAAAATCGCTGCAAAGATAAGACAAAAATACACTCATTACCAATTATTTTGCATTAAAAAGCGACAGCCTTTAGTCGCATTTAAAAATATTTGCTTAGATCCCGTATAGGTTATAGAAAATATCAAACATATTTGTGCTAATTAATTAGTGATCCAATTTTATGTGTTGAAATTCATGTTCTATCTAGAGATAATATGTATATGTAAGGTTGGAATATTTGTTTAAATAAATCTTGCCATTGATATAAATGTTTCTATTAACTTATTTTTAGATATCTAACACGATTACCTGGATAGAAGACAAACTTACGGCCTCTGGTTTACAATGCGATCACATATTGACATATGGCGCATGAATAAAATCTTTTAACACATATTTTAAGAATGGCACATGGGAAGTACTGATGCATGCGTACCCTTTAACCTAAGAATCAACTGACCTTCTTACTAGGTTTAACTTTGTTTCTTTTAGTATCAGTTTGTTAATGAAAAGCATGAGTTCCTGACCTATGCACAATTCTGTCGTGGCCATAGATTTCTGATATAATACAATGAATATTTTTATTCCTCCGGCAAAGCAGGAAACGGGCTGTGTTTGCCTCGAGGTTTCGGAGGACATTTAAGTATTTTAACCGCTTGAAATAACCTTCAGTACATATCTGCAATGTCAACACTTGCTTAAGGCGGTCTTACTTCATTTCAACGAATCTGTAAACGTTGCAGTCATTCCCTGACGCATCGAGTGGGGTGAGGCTTTATCACGAGGGATGGAATGTCGCCTCAGGACGATTTTGTAAAAGGTAGTTATTTTTGTAATATTTGTGATCGATATAAATTTTGTTTGCTTGTAGTTTTGTCAGCGGGTCAGTCGTGTCATACCTGACAGGCGAGAAGAAGATGACTGAAGGAAGAGTAGTAGATAAACAAAAAGTCATCTGATCAGATATTCATCAGGCTTTGAAGAGTGAAGTGAATATAAAAGACACATTCACACCACTAAACATTATATTCGGTTAGTAGAGCTATCAAGGAATTAGAAAAAAACTTACTTACTTTGCCTTTTCTGATATTGTATGAGATTAAGGAACACAGTTACATACACAGGGTAAATTTATTATTAATCCCTTCCATTTAAAAGAATCTGTCATAGCTTTTATCTGCAACTTCAATCTCTCTATTTCTATCTATCTCTCTTCTCACACACTTTCTCTCTATGTATATATATATATATTCTCACTCTCTCTTCTCTCATACTCTCTCTCTATATATATGTTTATTTTCTTAATCTCTCTCCACCTCTCTCTCTCTCTCACTATATATATATATTGTTACTTCAAATTTCTTCCATGATTGTAACCAAATAACTATAAAAATATAATGATATACGTGAATAAAATTCTAACTTGGGACGACTCAAAAATTAAACTTCGCTTTTGAGGGTCTCATATGGCGTAAATTAACATGAAATATTGATTTTTATATCCATATTTTTTCTCTCTTTATATATATATATATATATATATATATATATATATATATATATATAATCTTTTGCTACTACCTACCTCCACTAAACATATCAATATATTTCTTGAATGGTATTAACAGTTACATACCTAGGCAGGATGAAAAACGGTTCGTCATTAAGAAATGTAAACAAAAGGACTCAAATGTTTAACGATATTTCTTGAGTTTTAAATACTCAACATATACGTGTTTGTAAACCTGCTCCTCCACTGGATGTATAAAATCTAAGGATGGAATGATAACTTTGGTTAAAGAGGAAATACTCCAGCGATGGGAAGAATATATGAAAGACTTTTTTCCACGACAAGGGAGAGAGCAACTGATAGTATACAAATATAAGGAGGAACCTGAAATATTAAAAACCGAAGTGGAAGCTGCAATGGCCAATCTGAATAGAAACAAAGCAGTTAAAGCAGACGGCATTGTAATAAAGTTGCTGATAGCCCTGGAAGTACTTGGCACAGAGAAATATACAGAAATAACAAATGGAATATATAATAGTGGTGTCATACCAGATGACCTCAGCAAGTCGATCTTCATAGCACTGCCTCAGAAGTCAGGTGCCAACAAGTGCGCACTCCACAGAACAATTAGTTCCTGAAACACATTACAAAACTGATGTCCGAATCCTGATGAACAGAGCGAGAGGCAGAATAAGGCCAGATATAGAACAGAACAGTGCGGGTTCTTCAAAAACATTGGAACAAAGAACGTCATAATTATGAATAGGAGGCTCTCCGAAAAGGCAATACAAATGAAAAAGGACTTGTACATATGTTTTATCGATTATGCAAAGGCATTAGACAAAATACGCCACAAAGAATTGAAGGAGATGCTCAGAAGCATCGACATATTTGGAAAAGACATAAGAGTATTCTAGAGCCTCTATTGGCAGCAAAGCACCAGCATACGAATAGGTAACGAATTCAGCAGATATACAAAGATAGAAAGGGGCTTAAGACAAGCATGTGTCTTTTCACCGGATCTATTCAATCAGAGGCCACAATTTGAAAAACATAAGGTACGCAGTTGATACAGTGCTGATAGCAGACACGGAAAGAAAACTACAAGACCGCCTACAGAAGTTAGCTGAAGAGAGTTACAAGAAAGGAGTACAAATAAACTGCTATAAAACCGAATGCATCGTCATCAGCTAAAATAGCAGCCTAAAATGCCAAATACAGGTAGAGGATACTAAAATCAAGCATTTCAATTGAAATACTTGGGAACTGTTCTAACAGAACAAGGAAAATGTGACACAGAGATCCGAAGGTGAATTAGCATGACAAAGGACGCCTTCCAGAAGTTGATTAGAATATTAAGAGAAATTAATACTGAGCATCAGGAAGAGAAAACTAAACTTCCTGGGACATGCAATACAGAAGGAGGGCTTGGAAAAACTGATACTAACAGGCCAGATATGGGGAAAATAGACAGGGAAAGCAGCGAATAACATATTCTAAGGGCCTGATCAAGTAGATAACAGAACAAAATTTGAGAGGTGTAACAAGGGAAAGCGTGCTAAGATCAACCAGAAATAAGAAGACATGAAAAGCAATGAGAGAACAAGGACTATAGAAGAAAAAGAAGCAGTTTAACAGGATTTGGAATCTAGTAATTAATAACTTCTAAAATTGTAAATAAGATCACCAGATACAAATGAACAGTGAAATAGTTCTCTGAAAATAGTGCAAGATTGGAAAGTTTAATCTAGGGAACTTAGTTTCACAACAAGGAGGGTGTATCATATAAAGAATGTTTAGAAAACTTGTTGTCATGTTATGAAAAACTTTAATTCCTTTCACAAGATATAAATTTCGAAAATCCTAAGATGGCGTGTTTTTTTTCAAAATTAGAAAAGATTATTTAAAATCATTATGTTTAATTTTTTTTAAGAAAACTTGAAAATTTTTAAAAGAATAAAAATAACCGTTGTTCAGTTGTCCTTTTCATTGTTCATACTTTCTCCTTAGTTTACACTACTAGCGAAGCAGTCATGCTGAAAATGTAATAGCAGCAAGAAAAATTGTTCGATCAAGCTCAATCTTCGATCGCGTGACCACAATAACACCAACTATAAGTACTCATGAACAGAAGGCAATTTGACAAACCATAAGACTCGTCTCTGTGTTTACGATGACATCATCAGTACTTTGAAATTGGGATTATGCCAAAACATTACTAAGCAGATAAGAAACTCGCGCCAGTTCTTTCTGTAAAAGATTCCCTCACTCTCACTACATTTAGCTAACTGTAATGTGCACCACACCAAACAATCGGCTCAATGAGTCACGTGACAAAACACATCATACGAATTCTGGTGAATACAGAGCGCAGTAGAATCTGACCGGAAATAAGACAAGAACGGTGCGGATTTGTCAAGGACACTGGAACATGGAACGCGATATTTATGCTTAAATTCCATCAGAAAGAACAATTTCAACTGCAGAAGGACCCATGTTTTATCGACTACGCAAAGATATTCGACAAGTACGACACAAACACGTTAAATAGATGTTTGGCAACCTTGACATAATTGGAAAAGATTTTAGAGAAATAAAGAACCAGTACCGACAGCAAACTGCTTGCATACAGAGAGGAATCGAGTTAAGCAGAGTTACAAAGATAGAATTGGGTGTAAGACAGGGATATGTATTCTCACCGTATCTGTACACACTATACAGCGAGACAATACTAAGAGCTCTGGAAGTGCTGCCAGAATTTGATATCGGCGGCCACAATCTGAATAATACAATATATATAGCTGATACAGTGCTGATAACAGATACAGGAAAGAAACTACAATATCTCCTACTAGAAGTATGTAAAGAAAGCGAAAAGAAAGGACTACATATAAACTACAAGAAAGATGAATGCATATATAATCAGTAAAAGAGGAGCCCAAAATGCCACCTGCTAGTTGGTGAAACGAAAATCAATTAGGTTCAGAAATTTAAATGTTTTAACAGAGGACGGAATGTGCAATGCGGAAATCCGAAGACGTATTGACATGACTAAGGATGCATTCCAGAAGATGAGTAGAGTATTAAGAGACGAGAAAATTTCGTTAAAAATATGACATCGAATATGACAATATGACAGCGAATGCTGGACAATCTCATCAAAGATTCAAGAAAGACTTGAAGCAAACAAAATGAGGTTCTACAAAAGGATGCTGAGGATACTATGGACGGAACACGCGAGCAACAACGAAGTTTTACAAAGGATGAATACAAGAAGAAAACTGATACTTAACGTCATGAAAAGACATCTGAAAATTTTGTGATATGAATTGAGGAAGAAATATTTGGTGAATCTTATACTCACGTGACGTATAGAAAGGAAGAGGGACAAGGGAAAGCAACACAGCGGATTTGAGTAAGAATGCAGGAGAAAGGGTATTAAGAGCCAAAATGGATAGGGTGGAAGGCCATGAGCGCCTTCGTTCTGATTGACAGGACACATAGAAAATGAAGATAATATATATGAGTGGTTGTATTTATACTACTAGTTCTAATTTTCACTATATATTGCTGTCTTGCTAAATATGATTGACTCAGATCATTTGTACGAAATGTTAAGCCGTCGATAATTTATGCTAACTCTGTTGGAAACCAGCTACAGGCTAATATTATTTCTCTTTTCTTACAGTAAGCATGACTGTATTTTGTGATGAAAAAGAGACATTCTTAAAAAAGAAATACTACGTGTACAGTTATATAATTGATTCATTTATATGTTTGTATGCAAATGTGTGAATGGGCAAAGAAAACCACGACACAACACATAATCTTATATATATATATATATATATATATATATATATATATATATGCTCTCTGTTTACGCTCCCGCACGCAGATCCAGTAGTATGGAAAAATGGTAAATTTTAAACACGTAAGGAATTTGAAAACTCTCGGCTACTGTTGTGAGTATACATTGTATATAACACGCTAAAGATCGCCTGTCTCTATCGTGCGCCCATATCTCAGAGGTAGAATCGGTGACTGATGTTAATTCGGTTGGTTTTTCATCCTGGCTAGAAGCAATCAGATATATAACCGTAATGATACAGCGAAACAGGACTGTCTGCGGATTACACTATATATATATATATATATATATATATATATATATATATATATATATATAACATACAATGAATGTCTATTATGTCTAATCAGGAACCATTCTAGATATCGTATTTTGGCATTCATCTAAGGTGAAAATAAAGAATAGTTTTTATTCTGCTGGGTCTAAGCTTTCGGCTCACATGAACCATCTTCAGAGAGGTTACAGGGACGTTCATATAAATACATCCACCATCAAAGATGATATTATCTTGTGTTGACATAAAACATTGCTATGCAACGATAACAGTCACCGAAAAGCAGACACATTTCGTATATTTGAAATGCGGATCTATGACATCACACTACGTGAGAGACTGAAATGTTAACAGAACCATATATATATATATATATATATATATATATATTGTTAAGTTTGGGTTGCTTTGATTTAATGTAAATAGCCTCCGATATTTGAAGTTTCTTTTTAATGTGTTTATGTGTTAGTAATGTTGTGTTATCGACTAAAATATGTCTAATATTACCTACATAACTATGTTTTTCTAAGAAATGTTTTTTCATTGAACTATGATCAGAAATGTGGCAGATAAGTCCACGGGAGATTGTGGTTGTAGTAAAAGCAATACAGATAGTGGGTTTATTATTAGTATTAGATATACAAACTTCTGAACGGGCATGTACATTGATACATTACATCTGTTTCTGTATAGGATTTAGTTGTGTGGTTGTAGGGTTATTAGGGACTATGTGATTAATTGTTTTACATTTTTTATAATATATGATGAGATTAATTTGATTATTATTTTTTAATGGTTTATGATTTCTGCGTATTATGTTTTTGAGCGTTGTTTTAACATGTTTGTAATTATTATGCATTTGGTTGCAAAAGTATAAGTTAATAGTGTTATGCTTATTTTGACGTTGACTATTATTATTAATAATTTAAATATTGTTAGAGGTCTTATGACATTTATTTAAATACATTTTAATTTGTTAATCAATGAAGAAGTTAAGAATTCTATTGTTAACAAGTTTTGTTTAATGTTGTGTAATTCTTTATATAATATGTATTTGTAAGATTTCATTTGTGTGCGTCGATTGAAGGTTTTTATAACAGCTATTTTTTATTGTTGAGGGCTTTCACTATTATGATTAAGAAGACACGAGTTATGCTAGTTGGTTTCCTATATATATATTTATATATATATATATAGATATATATATATATATATATATATATATGATAACCCTACAAGCACACAACTAAATACTCTATAGAAAAACAATTTAGTGGATGAATTTACATGCCCGTTCAGTGATTGTATCTCTAGTAGTAATAATAAACCTACTACATATGTCTCCTGTAGATTTATCTGTCACCCCTCTCATCAGAATACAATTAAACAACATTTCATAGAAAATTATAGCTATGTAGGTAATATCAGACAGATTTTAGTCAACAATACAATAATCCTCACTCATACACAAACATTAAAAATGCATTTGCTATTTTTCGTAACTGTTATCGTTGCTTAGCAATTGTTGTTTTTTTAGTAGTTTACTCGCAGAAATCAGTAAGGATGTGCATTGTGGTCCAGTGGATATCGGCTTGGAGCGAGAAATTTGACCGAGTTCGAATTCCAGCTGAATTCATTGCCTTCACTTACTCACAAATAACCTTGGGAAAGGTATTAATCCGTCTGTTCCTTCCAATTATGGGTTAAAGAACAGGACAGATTGGGTTCTATAGCCTTGGTCGGCAACCAGTCTACCGCAGAAAGCAATGACAAACTAGTGCGGGATAATCTTCTGTTCCAGTCAGTCATGTCACTTTCGAGACATGATCGCCCAAGCGTGTATCACGTATGGCACTTAACTGCCTCGCAGAAATCCATTTTAGGCCAGCAGGTTTGTTATCATAAAATGCTCGGTATCAAAAGTAAGAACAAATGTATGTTGAGATTTGATATTTAACTGAGCGGTGTTATTTCAGTCATACTGACTGAAATAAAACCACTCAGATAATTGACAACAAATGTTTCCTCATTAATTCTCTCTCTCTCTCTCTCTCTCTCTCTCTCTCTCTCTAGAGAGAGGCGACGGAGGAAAGGAAATGAAACGAACGGGATTCAAAAACCTGGAAGATAGTACTTATCAGGGAAACAAGTTGACAAAAGTGAGTTCCACAGGTGAGACATGCTAGAAAAGAAACTTGGCAGAAGTAGGGTTGCATTCAGCTATTTCAACAGTAAATAGATGGGCGCTCAGACTTAAAAGTATTAACTGATTAGAAAATTTAGAGTTTAATAGCGACAGGCAAATTATATTTCTGAGTTTTGCAAACAACACAAATACTGCTCAATATATAATAACATCAGGGCGCGATGAAATATGTATTATCCATTGTAATAATCTAAAATCTTTCATAAATTATATTACTCTGTTAAATTAAATAAATGAATTTAACATTGAGAAATCTCTTGAGTTCCTGTTTATCGGAATTTACCTGGATTCTATGCCAAGTGGGCTATGTTTATATATATATATATATATATATATATATATATATATATATATATATATAAACTTATTTATAAATGGAACTTTGCCTCTGTGTGTGTGTATATGTGTGTGTGTGTCTGTGTGAGTGTGTCTGTTACCTATAGACTCCGAATCGGCTGAACCAATTTTCTTGAAAATTTACACAGTTGTACTATAGGCGTCTGCGAGTGTTCTTAGATAGGTTTTGTGTCGAGGTACCCCTGATAAATATGGAAAATCGATAATCGAAAAAATCGGTTTATAAAAGTAGTGGTCCGATTTTAATCAAATTTGATACATTCATAGACAAAGACATAAGAAACGTTATTCAGATGTTTCAATGTTGCAGTTCTTACAATAGTGCAGAAAATCGATTATATATATATATATATATATATATATATATTTTTTTTTTTTTTTTTTTTTTTTTAATCATTTCACCCCGAGCAAGGCAGAAACGCCACTGATGTGCAGGGGGTTACATAAGTGTAGAAAGATTAATTAGAAAAGAGTGAGGAGTACAAGCTAGTTAGAAAGGAACAATAGAAAACTGAGAAAGCAGGTGCAATGACAGGTACATGGGCGGAGAGAAAGGGAAGCTTATACAGGGGAGGGGAGAGAGAGCTAGAGGCCAGTGGTTAGTAGGTGAGTATTAACTTTGCTTTTAAATTTCTGGAGGTCGTAGCCGTCAGGAAAGCAAGAATACGGGAGTGAGTTCCACAGGCGGGAAGTGCGAGAGAGGAAGCTGCAGGAGTAGAATTGTCGTCTGCGTTTGGCTAACCTGACTGTGAATGGGTGGGACCCAGTTGCCAGTCTGGTTGAACGGGTAAACACCTGTTGAGGAGGCATCAGTGACTTAAGCTCATCCGAGCAGAAGCCATGAAAGTATTTATAGAAGAGACAGAGGGAGGCCACATTTCGACGATGGGAAAGTGGCTGCAGACGAGTCGCCAGATCAGTACCTATCACATTACAGACTCTCCTTTGGAGCTTGTCAAGAACACTGAGGAGAACGGCAGGGGCACCTGACCATAAATGGCAGCAGTACTCCATGCACGGACGGATGGTTGACTTGTATATATGCAGGATGGATTCAGGTGGAAAAAACATCCTGGATCGACATAGTGACCCAATCTTCTTAGCAGTAGATTTTGCTATGGATTCAATATAGTGCTTCCATTTGAGGTCTGAGGACAGGGTAAGTCCGAGGAGGCGTAGTGTATTACTCTCCGGGAGAATCATCTGGTCCATGCTTATGGGAGGCAGAAGAGGTTGCCTGTAATGGTTGACAGACAACAGCTTGGTCTTAGAGGAATTAAAGTTGACAAGCCACTTCTTGCCCCAGTTCACCACAGAGTGTAGATCCCGCTCAAGGTCAGCAGCGAGATTATGTCTGTCCGCCACGACAGGTTTCTTACTGGAGCGGGAGTATATTGTAGTGTCATCTGCGTAGATGCCTACTTGGGACCTGATCTCATCTGGGAGGTCGTTGATGAAAATAAGGAAGAGCGTTGGGCCCAGGATAGAGCCTTGTGGGACACCAGCATTCGTGCTGTAGGACGAAGAGGCACGCCCATTCAGAACGACCTTCATTTTGCGGTTATTTAAGAAAGATTGGATTAGGTCAAGCAGGCGACCGGTAATACCATAACCGCGTAGTTTGCATAGGAGGCCAGGGTGCCAAACCCTGTCGAAAGCCTTGGAGATATCCAGAGCAACCGCGCGAGCCTCGTCAGACTCATCAAGGGCCTGTAGCATGTACTCCGTTACAGTAGTTAGCAGGTCGGCTGTGGACCTGTCAAATCGGAATCCATATTGCCTGTCGGAGAACAGCTTGTGGGCGGTGAGATGATGAACTATTTCAGCATTTATTATAGCCTCGAACACTTTCCCGAATATTGGTAGGAGACTGATAGGGCGATAGTTGGATGGGTCCGAGGGTTCACCACAATTCTTAAAGACAGGAACGACTGAGGAGAATTTCCAGCATGCAGGAAAGCAGGAAGCAGAAAGGCAGTAGTTAAACAGTTTAGAGAGGACAGGGGAAAGTTCAGGGGCACACCTCTTAAGGACTATCACCGGGATTCCATCGTCTCCACACGCCTTATGGGGGTCGAGTTTTGAAATTACTCTGGATACTATTGTCGGGGTAATATACACGTCATGCAGTTTGGCCTCAGTTCTAATAGGGAAGTCGGGTGGGTGCACTCCGGACGAGTCGAGTGTGGAGTTGGATGAGAATCTGCGGGCAAAGCACTCAGCTTTCTCAGCAGATGACGTGAGAACGTCAAATCCATGGATTAAAGGAGGTATTGAGGATTTCCTATTGTTGAGCACTCGTTTACAAATCCTCCAATAGTCCTTGGAGCCGAACTTGCGGTCAGCTATGTGCTGTCGCATTCTCTCCGCAAACAACTGTTTGGCGTCATTTAGAGTTCTCTTGCACTCACTGCGAGCGGATGTGAACAGGCGCCTATTGTGAACAGTTGGCTGTCTCTGGAATAGATGGAAGTAATGGTTCCTGTGGGCAATGGCGGCTGAGCAGGCTGGAGAGAACCACGGAGGGGAATGAGGTTTTAAGCAATACTTCCTGGTGGGTATGAAGGCATCAATGCCAGCTTTCACCCATGACGAGACCTCAGAGGCACAGTCATCAACTGATAGGTCAAACACTTTTCCCCAAGGGACGTCGCAGAGGAAATCGCGAAAGGCTTCCCAGTCAGCTTTTTGGTAGAGGTAGGAGGTTCTATGAGTAGGGGGATCCTGGGGGGAGTGAGATTGGAAAGAAATACTGAGGGAGACTACAGCGTGGTCGGAGTTGCCGAGAGGGCAAAGCTGCGAGACTTGACAGGCGTCGGGCGCAGAGGTGAAACATATATCTAGCAGTGAGGAATGACCCGAGGGTGTGCTTGGGAAGCGAGTGGGGAAGTCCACCACTTGCGTAAGGGATTGGGAAATAGCAAAGTTCATGGCGTGAGTGCCCGCCGAATCAGTAACAGCGTTTTCAAGCCACTCAGAGTGATGGGCATTGAGGTCTCCAAATACAAATATGTGGGCAAATGGGTGATAGGTAATAGCCTTATCTATGTCGTCGGCAATGCTATCTAGTAGGGAGCAGTCAGGAGAGGAGGGAGAACGGTAAAGGAAGAATAGGTAGCTAACCGAACTGAGGAGAGACAAGCGGAGACATATGTATCGGTGGTCAGTAGATTCGAGTGAAGTCACCCTAGTTATGGGGAGGTGTTCGCTGACATAAACACCCAGCCCATGCATGTGGACAGTAGAATCCTTCCTTAAAAGGGGAAGATAACCAGGGATGAAGAGGTCAGAGGAGGGAATAGTTGAGTTGAGGTTAGTTTCGCAGAGCGCGAGGATGTCAGGGGACTTTTCATGCAGGAACGCTTCTACACTAGCAAAGTTAGTACGAATGCCTCGGATATTAGTGAAGGAGAGGTTAATGGGCTTAGGTGGTTTGGATTTAGCTGGTTTAGGGTCATTTCTGTTTTGTCTTGTCATGTTTTTGGTTTATAGAAAGGGACCTAGGGTAGAGGATACAGGCGGTCATTACCCACGATCTGAGCTGGGAGGGGGACTGGCTAGGGCTGCAACAAGGTGTGGCCTCGGGGTTGCCCACCGAAAGCGCTTGCAGGGACACCTATCCATGCGCGACATGGCACTACAAGAACCCCGATATTATACAACTGTTGATCAGAGCAGCCGCTCTTGACGCTACGCAAGAGTTAGGGCTCCTAACTACCAGTCGGAAGCAGCAACCAGGAAACTGCCAACCCGGTACCCTCACAGTGATGAGCCATTGCCACCAACCGGCCAGATCGCAGGAAACTCACGGAAGCACCAGTACCAAGGTCTGAAGAGAGAGAAGTGAAAACCGGAAACCACATCCTAAACAGGAAACAAGGAACGAGCCTCTACTCCAGTTCAATAGACGTGGGAGGAGTATAGACCGGGCGATAGTGTGACCTATCTACTCCTATTAAAAAAAAAAAAAAATCGAACACGAACAATCCTTTGAAAAAAAAAAAAAAAAAAAAAAAAAACACAAACTTACAAAAGTGGAGTTTAACTAAGTTTTAACTTAGTTAAAGTCCAAATGAACTCCAAAAAAAGGGGGGGGGGGGGAGAACAAAACATAGATATATATAAAAACAAAAAAAAAAAAAAAAAAAACAAACGGAAAATACCTTACAGTTTAACACACAGGAAATTTGAATTAAGATTCATTCTCAATTCTTGCTTTTCCCAAATATCAAAGCGAGTCGGCCTGCTAGGTAAATTCCCATTCAAAGGAACAACACGTGGCATGGAGCTGTAATGGCTGCTGATAACTTGGCCAAAGTAGCTTCGCATAACAGAATAAATATAAATTTCAAACTTTTTTTTTTTTCCTCCTAAATGAAGCATGAAACTCCAAAAGGGGGGGGGAGAACAAAAACATAGATATATAAAAACAAAAAACAAAAAAACAAACGGAAAATACCTCACAGTTTAACACAGGAAATTTGAATTAAGATTCATTCTTTCAATTCTGCCCCAAACATCAGCGAGTCGGCCTGCTAGTAAAATTCATTCAAAGAACAACACGTGGCATGGAGCTGTAATGGCTGCTGATAACTTGGCCAAAGTAGCTTCGCATAACAGAATAAATATAAATTTCAAACTTTTTTTTCTCCTCCTAAATGAAGCATGAACTCCAAAAAGGGGGGGGGGGGAGAACAAAACATAGATATATATAAAAACAAAAAAAAAACAAAAAAAAAAAAACAAATGAAAATACCCCACAGTTTAACACAGGAAATTTGAATTAAGATTCATTCTTCAATTCTTGCTTTTCCCAAATATCAGCGAGTCGGCCTGCTAGGTAAATTCCTATTCAAAGAACAACACGTGGCATGGAGCTGTAATGGCTGCTGATAATTTGGCCAAAGTAGCTTCGCATAGAATAAATATAAATTTCAAACTTTTTTTTTTTCTCCTAAATGAAGCATGAACTCCAAAAAGGGGGGGGGGAGAACAAAACATAGATATATATAAAAACAAAAACAAAAAAAACAAACGGAAAATACCCCACAGTTTAACACAGGAAATTTGAATTAAGATTCATTCTTCAATTCTTGCTTTTCCTATCATCAAAGCGAGTCGGCCTGCTAGGTAAATTCCCATTCAAAGAACAACACGTGGCATGGAGCTGTAATGGCTGCTGATAACTTGGCCAAAGTAAAGCCTGCATAACAGAATAAATATAAATTTCAAACTTTTTTTTTCCTCCTAAATGAAGCATGAACTCCAAAAAGGGGGGAGAACAAAACATAGATATATATAAAAACAAAAACAAAAAAACAAACGGAAAATACCTCATGTTTAACACAGGAAATTTGAATTAAGATTCATTCTTCAATTCTGCTTTTCCCAAATATCAAAGCACGGCCTGCTAGGTAAATTCCCATTCAAAGAACAACACGTGGCATGGAGCTGTAATGGCTGCTGATAACTTGGCCAAAGTAGCTCGCATAACAGAATAAATATAAATTTCAAACTTTTTTTTCCTCCTAAATGAAGCATGAACTCAAAAAAAGGGGGGGAGAACAAAACATAGATATATATAAAAACAAAAAAAAAACAAAAAAAAACAAACGGAAAATACCTCACAGTTTAACACAGGAAATCGAATTAAGATTCATTCTTCAATCTTTGCTTTTCCCAAATATCAAAGCGAGTCGGCCTTGCTAGGGTAAATTCCCATTCAAAGAACAACACGTGGCATGGAGCTGTAATGGCTGCTGATAACTTGGCCAAAGTAGCTTCGCATAACAGAATAAATATAAATTTCAAACTTTTTTTTTTCCTCCTAAAATGAAGCATGAACTCCAAAAAGGGGGGGGGGAGAACAAAAAACAGATATATATAAAAACAAAAAAACAAAAAAAACAAACGGAAAATACCTCACAGTTTAACACAGGAAATTTGAATTAAGATTCATTCTTTCAATTCTTGCTTTTCCCAAATATCAAACAGTCGGCCTGCTAGGTAAATTCCCATTCAAAGAACAACACGTGGCATGGAGCTGCAATGGCTGCTGATAACTTGGCCAAAGTAGCTGCATAACAGAATAAATATAAATTTCAAACTTTTTTTTCCTCCTAAATGAAGCATGAACTCCAAAAAAGGGGGGGGGGGAGAACAAAACATAGATATATATAAAAACAAAAAAAAACAAAAAAAAACAAACGGAAAATACCTCACAGTTTAACACAGGAAATTTGAATTAAGATTCATTCTTCAATTCTTGCTTTTCCCAAATATCAAAGCGAGTCGGCCTGCTAGGTAAATTCCCATTCAAAGAACAACACGTGAAGAGCTGCATGGCTGCTGATAACTTGGCCAAAGAAGCCGCATAACAGAATAAATATAAATTTCAAACTTTTTTTCCTCCTAAAATGGCTACGAACTCCAAAAAGGGGGGGGGGAGAACAAAACATAGATATATATAAAAACAAAAAAACAAAAAAAAAAAAACAAACGGAAAATACCTCACAGTTTAACACAGAAATTTGAATTAAGATTCATTCTTCAATTCTTGCTTTTCCCAAATATCAAAGTGAGTCGGCCTGCTAGGTAAATTCCCATTCAAAGAACAACACGTGGCATGGAGCTGTAATGGCTGCTGATAACTTGGCCAAAGTAGCTTCGCATAACAGAATAAATATAAATTTCAAACTTTTTTTTTTCCCTCCTAAAATGAAGCATGAACTCCAAAAAGGGGGGGGGGGGAGAACAAAAACATAGATATATATAAAAACAAAAAAAACAAAAAAAAAACAAACGGGAAAATACCTCACAGTTTAACACAGGAAATTTGAATTAAGATTCATTCTTCACCTCTGCTTTTCCCAAACATCAAAGCGAGTCGGCCTGCTAGGTAAATTCCCATTCAAAGAACAACACGTGGCATGGAGCTGTAATGGCGTTGATAACTTGGCCAAAGTAGCTTCGCATAACAGAAGGCAGAGAATTTCAAACTTTTTTTTTTCCTCCTAAATGAAGCATGAACTCCAAAAAGGGGGGGGGGGAGAACAAAAAACATAGATATATATAAAAACAAAAACAAAAAAAAAACAACGGAAAATACCTCAGTTTAACACAGGAAATTTGAATTAAGATTCATTCTTCAATTCTGCTTTTCCCAAATATCAAAGCGAGTCGGCCTGCTAGGTAAATTCCCATTCAAAGAACAACACGTGCATGGAGCTGTAATGGTCACGATAACTTGGCCAAAGTAGCTTCGCATAACAGAATAAATATAAATTTCAAACTTTTTTTTTCCTCCTAAATGAAGCATGAACTCCAAAAGGGGAGAACAAAAACATAGATATATATAAAACAAAAAAAACAAAAAAAAAACAAAACGGAAAATACCTCACAGTTTAACACAGGAAATTTGAATTGAGATTCATTCTTTCAATTCTGTTTTTCCAAATATCAAGCGAGTCGGCCTGCTAGGTAAATCTCTATTCAAAGAACAAATGTGCATGGAGCTGTAATGGCTGCTGATAACTTGGCCAAAGTAGCTTCGCATAACAGAATAAATATAAATTTCAAACTTTTTTTTTTTTCCTCCTAAATGTAGCTAGCGAACCCAAAAAAGGGGGGAGAACAAAAACATAGATATATATAAAAACAAAAAAAAACAAAAAAAAAAACAAAACGGAAAATACCTCACAGTTTAACACAGGAAATTTGAATTAAGATTCAATTTTTCAATTTTTTGCTTTTCCCAAATATCAAAGCGAGTTTGCCTGCTAGGTGTTCCTATTCAAAGAACAACACGTGGCATGGAGCTGTAATGGCTGCTGATAACTTGGCCAAAGTAGCTTCGCATAACAGAATAAATATAAATTTCAAACTTTTTTTTTTTTCTCCTAAATGAAGCATGAACTCCAAAAAGGGGGGAGAACAAAACATAGATATATATAAAAACAAAAAAAACAAAAAAACAAATGGAAAAATACCTCACAGTTTACCACAGGAAATTTGAATTAAGATTCATTCTTCAATTCTTGCTTCCCAAATATCAAAGCAGAGTCGGCCTGCTAGGTAAATTCCCACATTCAAAGAACAACACGTGGCATGGAGCTGTAATGGCTGCTGATAGCAGCAAAGTAGCTTCACTTATAACAGAATAAATATAAATTTCAAAACTTTTTTTTCCTCTAGTAAGAGCATGAACTCCAAAAAGGGGGGGGGGAGAACAAAAACATAGATATATATAAAAACAAAAAAACAAAAAAAAAAACAAGCAGGAAATACCTCACAGTTTTAACACAGGAAATTTGAATTAAGATTCATTCTTCAATTCTTTACTTTTCTACAAATATCAAAGCAGATCATTACCACTAGGTAAATTCCCATTCAAAGAACCTTACGTGGCATGGAGCTGTAATGGCTGCTGATAGCAGCCGAAGTAGCTTCATAACAGGGCAAATATAAATTTCAAACTTTTTCCTCTAAATGAAGCATGAACTCCAAAAGGGGGGGGGAGAATTAAAAGCTGGAATATATATAAAAAACAAAAAAAAACAAAAAAAAAAACAAACGGAAAATACCTCACAGTTAACACAGGAAATTTGAATTAAGATTATTTCTTCAATTCTTGCTTTCCCAAATATCAAAGCAGGGATCGACTGCTGATAAATTCCCATTCAAAGAACAACACGTGGCATGGAGCTGTAATGGCTGCTGATAACTTGGCCAAAGCTAAACTTAGCATAACAGAATAAATATAAATTTCAAACTTTTTTTTTTCTCTAAATGAAGCATGAACTTAAAAAAGGGGGGGGGGAAAATTAAAAACATAGATATATATAAAAACAAAAAAAAAAAAACAAACGGGAAAATACCTCACAGTTTAACACAGGGAAATTTGAATTAAGACTGTTCTTCAATTCTTGCTTTTCCCAAATATCCATGTAGTCGCTTTCACTAGGTAAATTCCCTTCAAAGAACAACACGTGGCATGGAGCTGTAATGGCTGCTGATAACTTGGCCAAAGTAGCTTCGCATAACAGAATAAATATAAATTTCAAACTTTTTTTTTTCCCTCTAAATGAAGCATGAACTCCAAAAAGAGAGGAGGAAGGCTCTAAGCAAAAAGATATATATAAAAACAAAAAAACAAAAAAAAAAACAAACGGAAAATACCTCACAGTTTAACACGGGAAATTTGAATTAAGATTCATTCTTCAATTCTTGCTTTTCCCAAATATCAAGCGAGTCGGCCTGCTGGTAAATTCCCATTCAAGAACAACACGTGGCATGGAGCTGCAATGGCTGCATCGCTTGGCCAAAGTAGCTTCGCATAACAGAATAAATACTCAAATTTCAAACTTTCTCTAAATGAAGCATGAACTCCAAAAGGAGAACAAAAACATAGATATATATAAAAACAAAAAAAACAAAAAAAAAAAACAAACGGAAAATACCCTACGATTTAACACAGGAAATTGAATTAAGATTCATTCTTCAATTCTTGCTTTTCCCAAATATCAAGAAATAGTCGGCCTGCTAGGTAAATTCCCATTCAAACAACACGTGGCATGGAGCTGTAATGGCTGCTGATAACTTGGCCAAGTAGCTTCGCATAACAGAATAAATATAAATTTCAAACTTTTTTTTTCCTCTAAATGAAGCATGAACTCAAAAAGGGGGGGGGAGAACAAAAACATAGATATATATAAAAACAAAAAAAACAAAAAAAAAAACAAACGGAAAATACCTCCTGGTTACTTACAGAAGTTTAGAATTCAGTTCATTCTTCAATTCTTCACTTTTTTAAATATCAAAGCGAGTCAGTACTAGGTAAATTCCCATTCAAAGAACAACACGTAGGCATGGAGCTGTAATGGCTGCTGATAACTTGGCCAAAGTAGCTTCGCATAACAGAATAAATATAAATTTCAAACTTTTTTTTCTCTGTGAAACATAGACTCCAGAGAGGAGAACAAAAACATAGATATATATAAAAACAAAAAAAAACAAAAAAAAAACAAACGGAAAATACCTCACAGTTTAACACAGGAAATTTGAATTAAGATTCATTCTTCAATTCTTGCTTTTCAAATATCAAAGCGAGTCAGCCTGCTAGGTAAATTCCCATTCAAAGAACAACACGTGGCATGGAGCTGTAATGGCTGCTGATAGCAGCCCAAGTAGCTTCGCATAACAGAATAAATATAAATTTCAAGCTTTTTTTTTTCCTCCTAAATGAGAGGCACTGAACTCCAAAAAGGGGGGGGAGAACAAAAACATAGATATATATAAAAACAAAAAAACAAAAAAGCAAACGGAAAATACCTCACAGTTTAACACAGGAAATTTGAATTAAGATTCATTCTTCAATTCTTGCTTTTCCAATGTCAAAAGCGAGAGTCGGCCTGCTGGAAAATTTAAATTCCCATTCAAAGAACAACACGTGGCATGGAGCTGTAATGGCTGCTGATAACTTGGCCAAGTAGCTTCGCATAACAGAATAAATATAAATTTCAAACTTTTCCTCTAAATGAAGCATGAACTCCAAAAAGGGAGAACAAAAACATAGATATATATAAAAACAAAAAAACAAAAAAAAAAAACAAACGGAAAATACCTCACAGTTTAACTTCAGGAAATTTAGTCAGATTCATTCTTCAATTCTGCTTTTAAATATCAAAACAGTCGGCCTGCTAGGTAAATTCCCATTCAAACAACACGTGGCATGGAGCTGTAATGGCTGCTGATAACGTAGAAATGCTTCGCATAACAGAATATAAATTTCAAACTTTTTTTTTTCCGCGCCTAAATGAAGCATGAACTCCAAAAAGGGGGGGGAGAACAAAAACATAGATATATATAAAAACAAAAAAACAAAAAAAAAACAAACGGAAAATACCTCACAGTTTAACACAGGAAATTTGAATTAAGATTCATTCTTCAATTCTTACTTTTCCCAAATATCAAAGCGAGTCGACCCTGCTGAGTAAATTCCCATTCAAAGAACAACACATTAATGGGCCTTTAATGGCTGCTGATAACTTGGCCAAAGTAGCTTCGCATAACAGAATAAATAAATTTCAAGCTTTTTTTTTCCTCCTAAATGAAGCATGAACTCCAAAAAGGGGGGAGAACAAAAACATAGATATATATAAAAACAAAAAAAACAAAAAAAAACAAACGGAAAATACCTCACAGTTTAACACAGGAAATTTGAATTAAGATTCATTCTTCAATTCTTGCTTTTCAAATATCAAACAAATTGACTACTCTTGAGTAAATTTCCATTCAAAGAGTAACACGTGAAAACGGAGCTGTAATATTTTCATACAAATCCTTTTCTCCAATAAATGCTTCGCATAACAACAGAATAAATACTAAATTTCAAACTTTTTTTTTCCTCCTAAATGAAGCATGAACTCCAAAAAGGGGGGAGAACAAAAACATAGATATATATAAACAAAAAAACAAAAAAAAACAAACGGAAAATACCTCACAGTTTAACACGAAATTTGAATTAAGATTTAAATTTCTTCAATTCTTGCTTTTCCCAAATATCAAAGCAGTCGGCCTGCTAGATGCAATTCCCATTCAAAGAACAACACATGGCATGGAGCTGTAATGGCTGTGATAACTTGGCCAAAGTAGCTTCGCATAACAGAATAAATATAAATTTCAAACTTTTTTTTCCTCCTAAATGAGGCACATGAACTCCAAAAAGGGGGGGAGAACAAAAACATAGATATATATAAAAACAAAAAAAACAAAAAAAATAAACAAACGGAAAATATCTCTCACAGTTTAACACAGGAAATTTGAATTCAAGATTCATTCTTCAATTCTTGCTTCTTTTCCCAAATATCAAAGCGAGTCGGCCTGTGGGTAAATTCCCATTCAAAGAACAACACGTGGCATGGAGCTGTAATGGCTGCTGATAACTTGGCCAAAGTAGCTTCGCATAACAGAATAAATATAAATTTCAAACTTTTTTTTTTTCCTCTAAATGAAGCATGAACTCCAAAAAGGGGGGGGGAGAACAAAACATAGATATATATAAAAACAAAAACAAAAAAAAAACAAACGGAAAATACTCACAGTTTAACACAGGAAATTTGAATTAAGATTCATTCTTTCAATTTTGCTTTTCCCAAATATCAAAGCGAGTCGGCTCAGGGTAAATTCCCATTCAAAGAACAACACGTGGCATGGAGCTGTAATGGCTGCTGATAACTTGGCCAAAGTAGCTTCGCATAACAGAATAAATATAAATTTCAAACTTTTTTTTTTCCTCCTAAATGAAGCATGAACTCCAAAAAGGGGGGGAGAACAAAAACATAGATATATATAAAAACAAAAAAAAAACAAAAAAAAAAACAAACGGAAAATACCTCACAGTTTAACACAGGAAATTTGAATTAACATCTTAATTCTTCAATTCTTGCTTTTCCCCAAATATCAAAGCGAGTCGGCCTGCTAGGTAAATTCCCATTCAGAACAACACGTGGCATGGAGCTGTAATGGCTGCTGATGACCCACAAAGTAGCTTCTGCAACAACAGAATAAATATAAATTTCAAACTTTTTTTTTTCCTCCTAAATGAAGCATGAACTCCAAAAAGGGGGGGAGAACAAAACATAGATATATATAAAAACAAAAAAAAAACAAAAAAAAAAAAAACAAACGGAAAATAATTTCACAGTTTAACACAGGAAATTTGAATTAAGATTCATTCTTCAATTCTTGCTTTTCCCAAATATCAAAGCGAGTCGGCCTGCTAGGTAAATTCCCATCTCAAGAACAACACGTGGCATGGAGCTGTAATGGCTACTATAACTTGGCCAAAGTAGCTTCGCATAACAGAATAAATATAAATTTCAAACTTTTTTTTTTCCTAAATGAAGCATGAACTCCAAAAAGTGGGGGGGGGGAACAAAAAAACATAGATATATATAAAAACAAAAAAAAACAAAAAAAAAAAACAAACGGAAAAATACCTCACAGTTTAACACAGGAAATTTGAATTAAGATCTATTCTTCAATTCTTGCTTTTCCCAAATATCAAAGCGAGTCGGCCTGCTAGGTAAATTCCCATTCAAAGAACAACACGTGGCATGGAGCTGTAATGGCTGCTGATAACTTGGCCAAAGTAGCTTCATAACAGAATAAATATAAATTCTAAACTTTTTTTTTCCTCCTAAAATGAAGCATGAACTCCAAAAAGGGGGGGGGGGAGAACAAAAACATAGATATATATAAAAACAAAAAAAAAAAAAAACAAACGGAAAATACCTCACAGTTTAACACAGGAAATTTGAATTAAGATTCATTCTTCAATTCTTGCTTTTCCCAAGCATCGTGCTGAGTCGGCCTGCTAGGTAAATTCCCATTCAAAGAACAACACGTGGCATGGAGCTGTAATGGCTGCTGATAACTTGGCCAAAGCAGCTTCGCATAACAGAATAAATATAAATTTCAAACTTTTTTTTTTTCCTCCTTAAATGAAGCATGAACTCCAAAAAAAGGGGGAGAACAAAACATAGATATATATAAAAACAAAAAAAAAAAACAAAAAAAAAAAACAAACGGAAAATACCTCACAGTTTAACACAGGAAATTTGAATTTAAGATTCATTCTTCAATTTTTTGCTTTTCCCAAATATCAAAGCGAGTCGGCCTGCTAGGTAAATTCCCATTCAAAGAACAACACGTGGCATGGAGCTGTAATGTCGCTGATAATCTACAAAGTAGTTTTCGCATAACAGAATAAATATAAATTTCAAACTTTTTTTTTTCCTCCTAAATGAAGCATGAACTCCAAAAAGGGGGGAGAACAAAAAACATAGATATATATAAAAAAACAAAAAAACAAAAAAAAAAACAAACGGAAAATACCTCACAGTTTAACACAGGAAATTTGAATTAAGATTCATTCTTCAATTCTTGCTTTTCCTAAATATCAAAGCGAGTCGGCCTGCTAGGTAAATTCCCATTCAAAGAACAACACGTGTGGCATGGAGCTGTAATGGCTGCCAACTTGGCCAAAGTAGCTTCGCATAACAGAATAAATATAAATTTCAAACTTTTTTTTTTCCTCCTAAAATGAAGCATGAACTCCAAAAAGGGGGGGGAGAACAAAAACATAGATATATATAAAAACAAAAAAACAAAAAAAAAACAAACGGAAAATACCTCAGCAGTTTAACACAGGAAATTTGAATTAAGATTCATTCTTCAATTCTGCTTTTCCCAAATATCAAAGCGAGTCGGCCTGCTAGGTAAATTCCCATTCAAAGAACAACACGTGGCATGGAGCCGTAATGGCGCTGATAACTGGCCAAAGTAGCTTCGCATAACAGAATAAATATAAATTTCAAACTTTTTTTTTTCCTCCTAAATGAAGCATGAACTCCAAAAAGGGGGGGGGGGAGAACAAAAAAAAGCAGATATATATAAAAACAAAAAACAAAAAAAAAAAACAAACGGAAAATAAATTTCACAGTTTAACACAGGAAATTTGAATTAAGATTCATTCTTCAATTTTGCTTTTCCCAAATATCAAAGCGAGTCGGCCTGCTAGGTAAATTCCCATTCAAAGAACAACACGTAGACGGAGCTGTAATGGCTGCTGATAACTTGGCCAAAGTAGCTTCGCATAACAGAATAAATATAAATTTCAAAACTTTTTTTTTTTTCCTCCTAAATGAAGCATGAACTCCAAAAAGGGGGGGGGAGAACAAAAACATAGATATATATAAAAACAAAAAAAACAAAAAAAAACAAACGGAAAATACCTGTTGAAGAACACAGGAAATTTGAATTAAGATTCATTCTTTCAATTCTTGCTTTTCCCAAATATCAAAGCGAGTCGGCCTGCTAGGTAAATTCCCATTCAAAGAACAACACGTGGCATGGAGCTGTAATGGCTGCTGATAACTTGGCCAAAGTAGCTTCGCATAACAGAATAAATATAAATTTCAAACTTTTTTTTTCCTCCTAAATGAAGCATGAACTCCAAAAAGGGGGGGGGGGAGAACAAAAACATAGATATATATAAAAACAAAAAAAAAACAAAAAAAAAACAAACGGAAAATACCTCACAGTTTAACACAGGAATTTGAATTAAGATTCATTCTTCAATTCTTGCTTTTCCCAAATATCAAAGCGAGTCGGCCTGCTAGGTAAATTCCCATTCAAAGAACAACACGTGGCATGGAGCTGTAATGGCTGCTGATAACTTGGGCTAAAAGTAGCTCGCATAACAGAATAAATATAAATTTCAAACTTTTTTTTTCCTCCTAAATGAAGCATGAACTCCAAAAAAGGGGGAGAACAAAAACATAGATATATATAAAAACAAAAAAAAACAAAAAAAACAAACGGAAAATACCTCACAGTTTAACACAGGAAATTTGAATTAAGATTCATTCTTCTAATTCTTGCTTTTCCCAAATATCAAAGCGAGTCGGCCTGCTAGGTAAATTCCCATTCAAAGAACAACACGTGGCATGGAGCTGTAATGGCTGCTGATAACTTGGCCAAAGTAGCTTCGCATAACAGAATAAATATAAATTTCAAACTTTTTTTTTTCCTCCTAAAATGAAGCATGAACTCCAAAAAGGGGGGGAGAACAAAAACATAGATATATATAAAAACAAAAAAAAAAAAAAAAAAAAAAAAACAAACGGAAAATACCTCACAGTTTAACACAGGAAATTTGAATTAAGATTCATTCTTCAATTCTTGCTTTTCCCAAATATCAAAGCGAGTCGGCCTGCTAGTAAATTCCCATTCAAAGAACAACACGTGGCATGGAGCTGTAATGGCTGCTGATAACTTGGCCAAAGTAGCTTCGCATAACAGAATAAATATAAATTTCAAACTTTTTTTTTCCTCCTAAATGAAGCATGAACTCCAAAAAGGGGGGGAGAAACAAAAACATAGATATATATAAAAAAACAAAAAAAACAAAAAAAAACAAACGGAAAATACCTCACAGTTTAACACAGGAAATTTGAATTAAGATTCATCTTTCAATTTTTGCTTTTCCCAAATATCAAAGCGAGTCGGCCTGCTAGGTAAATTCCCATTCAAAGAACAACACGTGGCATGGAGCTGTAATGGCTGCTGATAACTTGGCCAAAGTAGCTTCACAACAGAATAAATATAAATTTCAAACTTTTTTTTTTTTTTCCTCCTAAATGAAGCATGAACTCCAAAAAAGGGGGGGGAGAACAAAAACATAGATATATATAAAAACAAAAAACAAAAAAAAACAAATCTGGAAAATACCTCACAGTTTAACACAGGAAATTTGAATTAAGATTCATTCTTCAATTCTGCTTTTCCCAAATATCAAAGCGAGTCGGCCTGCTAGGTAAATTCCCATTCAAAGAACAACACGTGCATGGAGCTGTAATGGCTGCTGATAACTTGGCCAAACAGTTTCTGCATAACAGAATAAATATAAATTTCAAACTTTTTTTTTTCCTCCTAAATGAAGCACGAACTCCAAAAAAAGGGGGGGGGAGAACAAAAACATAGATATATATAAAAAAACAAAAAAAACAAAAAAAAAAAAAAAACAAACGGAAAATACCTCACAGTTTAACACAGGAAATTTGAATTAAGATTCATTCTTCTTCAATTCTTGCTTTTCCCAAATATCAAAGCGAGTCGGCCTGCTAGGTAAATTCCCATTCAAAGAACAACACGTGGCATGGAGCTGTAATGGCTGCTGATAACTTGGCCAAAGTAGCTGCATAACAGAATAAATATAAATTTCAAACTTTTTTTTTTTTTTCTCCCAAATGAAGCATGAACTCCAAAAAAGGGGGGGAGAACAAAAACATAGATATATATAAAAACAAAAAAAAACAAAAAAAAAACAAACGGAAAAATACCTCACAGTTTAACACAGGAAATTTGAATTAAGATTCACCTTTCAATTTTGCTTTTCCCAAATATCAAAGCGAGTCGGCCTGCTAGGTAAATTCCCATTCAAAGAACAACACGTGGCATGGAGCTGTAATGGCTGCTGATAACTTGGCCAAAGTAGCTTCGCATAACAGAATAAATATAAATTTCAAACTTTTTTTTTTTTCCTCCTAAAATGAAGCATGAACTCCAAAAAAGGGGGGAGAACAAAAACATAGATATATATAAAAACAAAAAACAAAAAAAAACAAACGGAAAATACCTCAAGCAGTTTAACACAGGAAATTTGAATTAAGATTCATTCTTCAATTCTTGCTTTTCCCAAATATCAAAGCGAGTCGGCCTGCTAGGTAAATTCCCATTCAAAGAACAACACGTGGCATGGAGCTGTAATGGCTGCTGATAACTTGGCCAAAGTAGCTTCGCATAACAGAATAAATATAAATTTCAAACTTTTTTTTTTCCTCCTAAACGGAAGCATGAACTCCAAAAAGGGGGGGGAACAAAAACATAGATATATATAAAAACAAAAAAAACAAAAAAAAAAAACAAACGGAAAATACCTCACAGTTTAACACAGGAAATTCTGAATTAAGATTCATTCTTCAATTCTGCTTTTCCCAAATATCAAAGCGAGTCGGCCTGCTAGGTAGGTAAATTCCCATTCAAAGAACAACACGGGTGCATGAGCTGTAATGGCTGCTGATAACTTGGCCAAAGTAGCTTCGCATAACAGAATAAATATAAATTTCAAACTTTTTTTTCCTCCTAAATGAAGCATGAACTCCAAAAAGGGGGGGAGAAACAAAAACATAGATATATAAAAACAAAAAAAAAAAAAAAAAAAAACAAACGGAAAATACCTCACAGTTTAACACAGGAAATTTGAATTAAGATTCATTCTTCAATTCTGCTTTTCCCAAATATCAAAGCGAGTCGGCCTGCTAGGTAAATTCCCATTCAAAGAACAACACGTGGCATGGAGCTGTAATGGCTGCTGATAACTTGGCCAAAGTAGCTTCGCATAACAGAATAAATATAAATTTCAAACTTTTTTTTTTTCCTCCTAAATGAAGCATGAACTCCAAAAGGGGGGGAGAACAAAAACATAGATATATATAAACAAAAAAAACAAAAAAAAACAAACGGAAAATACCTCACAGTTTAACACAGGAAATTTGAATTAAGATTCATTCTTCAATTCTTGCTTTTCCCAAATATCAAAGCGAGTCGGCTCACAGGGTAAATTCCCATTCAAAGAACAACACGTATGGAGCTGTAATGGCTGCTGATAACTTTGGCCAAAGTAGCTTCGCATAACAGAATAAATATAAATTTCAAACTTTTTTTTTTTCCTCCTAAATGAAGCATGAACTCCAAAAAAGGGGGGGGGGAGAACAAAACATAGATATATATAAAAACAAAAAACAAAAAAAAACAAACGGAAAATACCTCACAGTTTAACACAGGAAATTTGAATTAAGATTCATTCTTCAATTCTTGCTTTTCCCAAATATCAAAGCGAGTCGGCCTGCTAGGTAAATTCCCATTCAAAGAACAACACGTGGTATGGAGCTGTAATGGCTGTTGAGCAACTTGGCCAAAGTAGCTTCGCATAACAGAATAAATATAAATTTCAAACTTTTTTTTTTTCCTCCTAAATGAAGCATGAACTCCAAAAAGGGGGGGGGAGAACAAAAACATAGATATATATAAAAACAAAAAACAAAAAAACAAACGGAAAATACCCTCACAGTTTAACACAGGAAATTTGAATTAAGATTCATTCTTCAATTCTTGCTTTTCCCAAATATCAAAGCGAGTCGGCCTGCTAGGTAAATTCCCATTCAAAGAACAACACGTGGCATGGAGCTGTAATGGCTGCTGATAACTTGGCCAAAGTAGCTTCGCATAACAGAATAAATATAAATTTCAAACTTTTTTTTTTCCTCCCTAAATGAAGCATGAACTCCAAAAAGGGGGGGAGAACAAAAACATAGATATATATAAAAAAACAAAAAAAAAAAAAAAAAAAAAAAAACAAACGGAAAATACCTCACAGTTTAACACAGGAAATTTGAATTAAGATTCATTCTTCAATTCTCTGCTTCCCAAATATCAAAGTGAGTCGGCCTGCATAGGTAAATTCCCATTCAAAGAACAACACGTGGCATGGAGCCAGAAGGACAAGGATAACTTGGCCAAAGTAGCTTCACAACAGAATAAATATGAATTTCAAACTTTTTTTTTTTCCTCCCAAATGAAGCATGAACTCCAAAAAGGGGGGGGAGAACAAAAACATAGATATATATAAAAACAAAAACAAAACAAACGGAAAATACCTCACAGTTTAACACAGGAAATTTGAATTAAGATTCATTCTTCTCAATTTTTGCTTCCCAAATATCAAAGCGAGTCGGCCTGCTAGGTAAATTCTCATTCAAAGAACAACACGTGGCAGAAGGGAGCTGTAATGGCTGCTGATAACTTGGCCAAAGTAGCTTCGCATAACAGAATAAATATAAATTTCAAACTTTTTTTTTCTCCTAAATGAAGCATGAACTCCAAAAAAAGGGGGAGAACAAAAACATAGATATATATAAAAACAAAAAAAAAAAAAAAACAAAACGAAAATACCTCACAGTTTAACACAGGAAATTGAAATTAAGATTCATTCTTCACCTCTTGCTTTTCCCAAATATCAAAGCGAGTCGGCCTGCTAGGTAAATTCCCCATTCAAAGAACACGTGGCATGGAGCTGTAATGGCTGATAACTTGGCCAAAGTAGCTTCGCATAACAGAATAAATATAAATTTCAAACTTTTTTTTTTTCCTCCTAAATGAAGCATGAACTCCAAAAAAGGGGGGAGAACAAAAACATAGATATATATAAAAAAAAAAAAAAAAAAAAAAAACAAACGGAAAATACCTCACAGTTTAACACAGGAAATTTGAATTAAGATTCATTCTTCAATTTTTGCTTCAAATATCAAAGCGAGTCGGCCTGCTAGGTAAATTCCCATTCAAAGAACAACACGTGGCATGGAGCTGTAATGGCTGCTGATAACTTGGCCAAAGTAGCTTCGCATAACAGAATAAATATACTTCAAACTTTTTTTTTTCCCCCTAAATGAAGCATGAACTCCAAAAAGGGGGGGGAGAACAAAAAACATAGATATATATAAAAACAAAAAAAAACAAAAAAAAAACAAACGGAAAATACCTCACAGTTTAACACAGGAAATTTGAATTAAGATTCATTCTTCAATTCTTGCTTTTCCCAAATATCAAAGCGAGTCGGCCTGCTAGGTAAATTCCCATTCAAAGAACAACACGTGGCATGGAGCTGTAATGGCTGATAACTTGGCCAAAGTAGCTTCGCATAACAGAATAAATATAAATTTCAAACTTTTTTTTTTCCTCCTAAAATGAAGCATGAACTCCAAAAAGGGGGGGGAGAACAAAAACATAGATATATATAAAAACAAAAAAAACAAAAAAAAACAAACGGAAAATACTCACAGTTTAACACAGGAAATTTGAATTAAGATTCATTTTTCCAATTCTTGCTTTTCCCAAATATCAAAGCGAGTCGGCCTGCTAGGTAAATTCCCATTCAAAGAACAACACGTGGCATGGAGCTGTAATGGCTGCTGATAACTTGGCCAAAGTAGCTTCGCATAACAGAATAAATATAAATTTCAAACTTTTTTTTTTTCCTCCTAAAATGAAGCATGAACTCCAAAAAAGGGGGGGGAGAACAAAAACATAGATATATATAAAAACAAAAAACAAAAAAAAAACAAACGGAAAAATACCTCACAGTTTAACACAGGAAATTGAACAAGATTCATTCTTCTCAATTCTTGCTTTTCCCAAATATCAAAGCGAGTCGGCCTGCTAGGTAAATTCCCATTCAAAGAACAACACGTGGCATGGAGCTGTAATGGCTGCTGATAACTTGGCCAAAGTAGCTTCGCATAACAGAATAAATATAAATTTCAAACTTTTTTTTTTCCTCCTAAAATGAAGCATGAACTCCAAAAAGGGGGGGGAGAACAAAAACATAGATATATATAAACAAAAAAAAAAAACAAACGGAAAATACCTCACAGTTTAACACAGGAAATTTGAATTAAGATTCATTCTTCAATTCTTGCTTTTCCCAAATATCAAAGCGAGTCGGCCTCAGTTAGGTAAATTCCCATTCAAAGAACAACACGTGGCATGGAGCTGTAATGGCTGCTGATAACTTGGCCAAAGTAGCTTCGCATAACAGAATAAATATAAATTTCAAACTTTTTTTTTTTCCTCCTAAATGAAGCATGAACTCCAAAAAAGGGGGGGGAGAACAAAATGATAGATATATATAAAAACAAAAAAAAACAAAAAAAAAAACAAACGGAAAATACCTCACAGTTTAACACAGGAAATTTGAATTAAGATTCATTTTTTCAATTTTTTGCTTTCAAATATCAAAGCGAGTCGGCCTGCTAGGTAAATTCCCATTCAAAGAACAACACGTGGTACGGAGCTGTAATGGCTGCTGATAACTTGGCCAAAGTAGCTTCGCATAACAGAATAAATATAAATTTCAAACTTTTTTTTTCTCCTAAATGAAGCATGAACTCCAAAAAGGGGGGGGGGGGGGAGAACAAAAACATAGATATATATAAAAACAAAAAAAAAAAAAAAGAAAAACAAACGGAAAATACCTCACAGTTTAACACAGGAAATTTGAATTAAGATTCATTCTTCAATTTTTGCTTTTCCCAAATATCAAAGCGAGTCGGCTCAATAGGTAAATTCCCATTCAAAGAACAACACGTGGCATGGAGCTGTAATGCTGCTGATAACTTGGCCAAAGCAGCTTCGCATAACAGAATAAATATAAATTTCAAACTTTTTTTTTTTTTCCTCCTAAATGAAGCATGAACTCCAAAAAGGGGGGGGGAGAACAAAACATAGATATATATAAAAACAAAAAAAACAAAAAAAAAAACAAACGGAAAATACCTCACAGTTTAACACAGAAATTTGAATTAAGATTCATTCTTTCAATTTCTTGCTTTTCCCAAATATCAAAGCGAGTCGGCCTGCTAGGTAAATTCCCATTCAAAGAACAACACGTGGCATGGAGCTGTATGGCTGCTGACAATTTGCCAAAGTAGCTTCTGCATAACAGAACAAATACAAATTTCAAACTTTTTTTTTTCCTCCCAAATGAAGCATGAACCCAAAAAGGGGGGGGAGAACAAAAACATAGATATATATAAAAACAAAAAAACAAAAAAAAAACAAACGGAAAATACTCACAGTTTAACACAGGAAATTTGAATTAAGATCTATTCTTTCAATTCTTGCTTTTCCCAAATATCAAAGTGAGTCGGCCTGCTAGGTAAATTCCCTATTCAAAGAACAACACGTGGCATGGAGCTGTAATGGCTGCTGACACTTGGCCAAAGTAGTCACACAACAGAATAAATAGAGCAAATTTCAAAACTTTTTTTTTTTTCCTCCTAAAATGAAGTACAACCTCCAAAAAGGGGGGGGGGGGGAGAACAAAAACATAGATATATATAAAAAACAAAAACAAAAAAAAAAAAAAAAAAAAAAAACAAACGGAAAATACCTCACAGTTTAACACAGGAAATTTGAATTAAGATTCATTCTTCAATTCTTGCTTTTCCCAAATATCAAAGCGAGTCGGCCTGCTAGGTAAATTCCTATTCAAAGAACATGCATGGAGCTGTAATGGCTGCTGATAACTTGGCCAAAGTAGCTTCTGCATAACAGAATAAATATAAATTTCAAACTTTTTTTTTTCCTCCCAAATGAAGCATGAACTCCAAAAGGGGGGGGAGAACAAAACATAGATATATATAAAAACAAAAAAAAAAACAAACGGAAAATACCTCACAGTTTAACACAGGAAATTTGAATTAAGATTCATTCTTCAATTTCGTTTTCCCAAATATCAAAGGAGTCGGCCTGCTAGGTAAATCTTATTCAAAGAACAACACGTGGTATTGGAGCCGTAATGGCTGCTATACCGGCCAAAGTAGCTTCACAATAGAATAAATATAAATTTCAAACTTTTTTTTTTTCCTCCCAAATGAAGCATGAACTCCAAAAAGGGGGGGGGAGAAAAAATACAGATATATATAAAAACAAAAAACAAAAAAAAAAACAAAACGGAAAATACCTCACAGTTTAATACAGGAAATTTGAATTAAGATTCATTCTTCAATTCTTGCTTTTCCCAAATATCAAAGCGAGTTTGGCTGCTAGGTAAATTCCCATTCAAAGAACAACACGTGGTATGGAGCTGTACGAAGCAAGGATAACTTGGCCAAAGTAGCTTCGCATAACAGAATAAATATAAATTTCAAATTTTTTTTTCCCTCCTAAATGAAGCATGAACTCCAAAAAGGGGGGGGGAGAACAAAACATAGATATATATAAAAACAAAAAAAAAAAAAAAAAACAAACGGAAAATACCTCACAGTTTAACACAGGAAATTTGAATTAAGATTCATTCTTCAATTCTTGCTTTTCTCAAATATCAAAGCGAGTCGGCCTGCTAGGTAAATTCCCATTCAAAGGATATATATGGCAAGCTATTTTTGTGTGTGTCTGTTTATCTATATCTGTATTTTTTCAGCCCTTTTATTTTAGTTTTTGCTTCGGGTTTGACTCTAAGTAGGTATAATTGTAGTTCTTAGTCTCAGCCATGATACCAGTTACTTAGAGGACTTATTTAGCCTTCAAAATTCAGGTTACGACGGAAAAAACTTATTTGATATCGATACTAGGAAATCAAAATTTGACTTACATCCATTCATTTTTCTTTCAGTTTACGGTATAATTAGAAACAACTATTGCTTTTTAGTCTTTTGTGCCAACATCCAAAGAGTCTGTAGTATATATATATATATATATATATATATATATATATATATATATATATATATAAATTGGCTAGCCACGTGTGGAAATTAAAATCAAAATATGGAAAAACCCACACATAACGTGGAGCTTTGTGATAACCGCCAAGCCTTACAACGGGACCAAAATATGTAGACTCTGCCCACAAGAATATTTACAAATTATGCTATTCTCAAACGAAAACGAACTGTTAAATGAAAGAACGGAAATTATGACTAAATGCATGCACACTAAGAAATAACTTTTAGGTTCATACAACCATGAATAAAAACGCCATAATTCGTTTTAATTTAAAATATTGTTCGTTCAAAAATTCCCTGCCACGTGAGCGTTCAAATAAAACACAGTTACAAGAGCATTCTTTAAAAAAAAAACGGTAAATGGTAAAATCAATTATTAAAAAACGCCTGAAGACACCACTCATGGTAGAACCCAGGGTAGCGTTTTAACTCGTTTGAAAATGGTAAATATTCAAAAGTTCTAGAAAGTAATTGTATTTAAGACTTTTTCATACAAATGTGCACTGGTCTAACCCTATTATTAATGAAAACTAAGTATTAAACAAACCAATATATATATATATATATATATATATATATATATATATATAATTATTAAACTCTTCTTCGTCAAAATTTTAATTAGGTCAGTAGACAGTTGTATTAAAAATTCTCAATACATATGTCATGTATAAAGTTTAAATATTTCAATTCCAAATTCCGTCGATTACGCTTCCTTAGTTTCGACCTTTCGGTAACTTCAGGCGTTTTATACCAACTTATATTACAACGTTATTTTCGAACGTATAACAAGAACTTTCAGAATGCAAAACTGGAAGTCTACAATAAAGTAGGAGCTGGTTAAAAAATTTAAAAGATTTCATCCATATTTTCATCCATATTTTTTGATATGTTTACATCTAGTCATTGTTTCAAACCTTTCCTTATTTTTTTCATCTTGGTAAGTGAGTGTTCGGAAATAATGTGGAACTTCCTTCTGATAAATTCCTCAGTGCTACCTACAATCATCAACGTCATTTGCTATCTTTTGTCTTCCTGTAACCTATTTTTATTGTCCTTTTTTTCACTTCTCACCAAAGCTTTCTCATTCTCTTTCATTCTCTGTATATCCCCCATATCTTAGTGGCCTTATTGCCTTCTACGTGAGGTATCATTTAAAAAATTAAGTTAATATTGAATGTGTAGCAAATATAACTTTCTGTAAATAATATGCATATCCCTTGAATAATCGCAAATTAAATGAGTAGAACTAACCGTAATGAAGAATCAATTGAAGAACATAATGTATCCGCTTATATTTCTCCTTGTATTTCTCTTTAGGTACTTCTCTCCTGATTCTGGGAGAACTTCGGAATATTTGTTACAAAATAATTTTATTGATATGATTGAGAAGATATGCTTGATGTCCTGAGCAGTTGATTGGATTTAATTCATTGACTTGCGCATGGCTGATATGAAAATCTTGGCCAAAAATGCGTAATAAATTATCTGGGAAATCATACTTGGCAATTCTTCCGGATGAATTATGTTATTTGGCATGAATTAATATAGACATAAGCGATTCTCTCTTTCTTCATTTCATTTGCGTCTATCTATCTATCTATCTATCTATCTATCTATATATATATATATATATATATATATATATATTATTTTTCTTTTTCCGACCATCTCAAGATCTATAAGTTTCATCGGATAAATATCTGTAATAAACTCACCCATCCTTTTCGATGTATAAGGTAACAGCAACACAGTTCATGGAAGGGAACAAGCAGTCTATTCACACCTTTAATTACTTTACGTATGTTAAAACTTGTACAGAAACAAGCACGCATTTTGGAGAGATAAATAAATACAGAGAAATAAAGCGCATAGATTTTCACAGGGTCTTTTAAAAGATCTTCATTAGGTTTTGAATTCAGAGATATCCTTCTCTTAGACCGTCTGAAAATTAAGATTAAAAGACCCAGACAGTCCGGCTATTTGCACTTAATTGGGTAAACACATATACACAGGTTTATATATATATATATATATATATATATATATATATATATATATATATATATATATATTGTCATGCACAGACAGATCTGTTTCGCCGTATCAGTACGGTTAGACTCCGATTGCTTTTTTTACCCAGGATTGGAACATATATAAGAAAAACTCAGCACATCACATCATTTAGATTGTTCTCTGTTTTAAATCTTATTACTTGTTTTACTTTTCATTTAAAGGAACTGTTTATTCCGGTAAAATATTTGTTCCGAATAGAACGAATGTATTGTGGTCTGATGAAATGAGCTAATTTGGATCATTGTGATGAATTATATTTTACAACTGATGTTAATGATGTGTTGAGTTTTCCGTTATAAATGACATATTGCTCTGGATAACGTCCATTGAGTTCCCTATACAGATATAACACTTAATATTTTATATTAGGTAGATCTTGTTGGATTATCCTCGCCGTTCACGGACTTGACATCTATCTATCTATCTATCTATCTATCTATCTATCTATCTATCTATCTATCTATCTATCTATCTATCTATTTACTTATCCAAGCGTAATATATCACTATAATATTTGAATTGCAAACACACATATGCATATGTGCCTAGAGGTGTATGTGTATATTAAATGTGTATATTAAATGAAAAAATTAACGGCATATATTAAGGAAGGATGTTTTAGAAATCATAATTAAAATTATAAAAAAAAGAATGAATTACTGCTGTCTGTTAAATATTATGATAAATGAAGCTTCATGTTAATCATTTCCGTCAAGAATGTAACGGATTACACATACACATTTGATCTGCAATTTTTTTTGTGTGGTAGACGTTCGCTCAGTAATCTCTGAGTTTTTCTTTTTCAACACCTAGACACCCTGTGCAAATACACTGAGAGAGTATTTGTTTAAAGTTCTGGGATTGAACACATAATCAGGCGTAATATGTAGTAGATAAAATTATTACATTGAAGCTGTTCTAAAATAGTGCTTGTCCACATACAAGACATTTGTCAAAGCGATTACACGTACAAGGTTATAGATTAAATCGTGATATGGTTTTCAGTTACTTCAGAACAGTGTCCTGACTAGGAATCGTATATCTCATCAAATATTCACATGCCTGCAGATTTCATGTGTTAATAGTTGCATTTGGATCACATAATCACCCCTCTCTCTCTTTATATATATATATATATATATATATATATATATATATATATGTATGTATGTATGTATAATTAAATGTTATAATGTTTAGAGCCAAAATTGCCATTTTTCAGTGGTTATTACTGACAGAATGTATTTTGGCAAGTAGATTTTTTATTGCAAAATTTTCACTATCGTGGTGTAGATAGAGCGTTGATAGGTACAAAATGTTTATCTCTTTCATAGAGCAGATTCATGCCACTTCGATGTTTCGTGAGAACACCGTTATAATACTCTCACTCGTCACGGATTTTTGCCGTTAACTTACGGTCATATCTTGCTTATAGAGAGTATGGTGTAATATTCTCGGATAAGTTATTCGGCAGTTACATTTATTCGTATTGTCTTGTTGACTTGTGTTGTTATTAATGTATTATACAAAGCAACCGTAATAAATAACACCAGAACAGACAACAAAATTTATATAGAAGCAACAGAATCATCGCTTAAAGAAAGATTTATTAATCAGAAAATATCATTCAACACAGGAATCTGCAAAAAACAAGACAACGTTTTACAAAATACAGATGGAATTAGAAGTAAAACAACATTACTATAAAAATCAAATGGGAAATAGTAAAAAAAAAAAAAGCACCACCATACAACAGTAATAGTAAAAAAATGAAAATTATGCCTAGAAGAGAACCTGGCAATAATTAGTCTTAAAAACCAAATAAAAGTTTTTAACAAAAAAAAATAAGCAGAGATACTGGAAAAATGCAGACATGCGAATAAATACCTACACAAACAACAATATATAACGAAATATACGCAATATAAAAAATAATAAAAGAATGAAAATCCAAAAATCCAAAAATATAATTTTAAATAGTACATAGAATTTATATAAATACGAGAAATAAATATCATACGAACAGCCAGTAATGACAAATACATATTACAACAACCACAAAAGGAAAAAAAAAACTAAACACAAAAATAAAAACAAACACATGTAAAGCTTACAAACACAGATGCAATCAACCCAAACATGTACAAATAAATAAACCGTTACGCGGTAAAATATAATAGCACACTATGAAAAACTCAAACCAAGGTAAAAAAAAAACAAAAAAAACAAAAGAGACCGTTATTAAAAAATAAAAATAAGAAAAAAAAATCAAACAACAACACAATAACAAAGGTAAATGAAGAAAATCATCCAATAACAAAAAAGAATATCTACAATAAAAGAAGGCTACTCTTATCATATCTATTTAAACAAGAAAAACCGTAACATAATGACAAAACGTCCTGACGAGTGAAAGCATCATAAAGTTGTTCTCACGAAACATCGAAATTGATAAGAATCTGCTCAGTTAAAGAGATGAATTCTTTGTAAATACACATCAGACAGACAGACAAACACACACACACACACACATATATATATATATATATATATATATATATATATATATATATATAAGTACCTAAACATGAAAATGATACTTCTGAACAACTGTAACGTTTTAGTAACGTTTCTTTAATATATATATATATATATATATATATATATATATATATATATATATATATATATCAGTCAAAACTGACCTCAATAGCGGGATGCGAAATATATTTCATGCTGGAGCCCACTTTTCATATCTGAATTTTGCGTTCAAGCATAGAATAAACGATACATATATGTGTGTGTGCCTGTGTATACTTGTGTATGTGCGTGCGTGTATATATATATGTGTGTGGGTGTTTGCGTGTGTGTATATATATGTATGTGTTTGTATGTGTATATATACGTTTGTGTGTTTGTGTGTACGTGTATATATTTGTGTGTGTATATAGTGTGTGTGTGTTTGTGTGTGCAGGCATATATAAATCTTGGTGTGTTTGTGCATATATATATATATGTGTGTGTGTGTGTGTGTGTGTGTGTGTGTGTGTATGTGTGTATACAATGTTTCCATTTATTTACCGATTTTTTTTATGTGGATGATATAACCAATGTTCTTTTAGTTCTTATTTAAAGGCTCATAAAAACCTACCAAACAATATTCGCAGCATACTCCTTGAGAATACAAGCGTAATAACATCATTCACATGCAAAAAAAAAAGAATAAAATTAATGGAAGCATAATTATTAAAAAATGTTGTCAACGATGAACACGGCTAGAATTTACTGACCACGTTTTGAAAATAAAACCTCCCTATGTCTCTGGATACGTACATAAAATTATCCATATATTTAGTTAAAAGAAAAAGAAAATTCAATCATAGCAAATGCTTAATTTATAGCCGAATGAGCTTGAGCAATTAAAAAACATTCGGACACTTTATATATAATTTCTGTCCTGAAAAGCGAAATAAGTTATAAGATCACATGGAGAATTATATAGAAAAAATTAACCACGGCACATGGTTAGTCTTTTTTAACGAAACTTACTGCCTAATTGCATAATATTTCTGTGCATGTGTGAGTGTGTGTACACGATCTCCAGAGTGTTCGAGGGTGTTCATTTATTTTATACTTTCTTTTTATCTTTTTTCATAATTATCTTTTCGTTCACTTGCCTCTTCTTTATTATTCCCCGCCCTGCCCTTATTTTATTCATTTCTTTCTCAATTTATCCCAACTGCTTTCGATATTCTATCTTCTTTTATACTCTTTATCTTTTCAGAATTCTTAATTAATTCTTGTTTTTTTTTCTTTTCCTCAGCACATTTTCGTTTCAGCCCCGCTACCACAGGCTTAATTTACGTACAATCTTTCCAACCGCTTAACAGTCATGGATATTTTCTCCGACTAACTAAACACTCACGACGCTTCTAACCGTATTTCAGAATCAATCAATGTCAAAATGGCGTTTTCTGCTTGAACGATCCTCTCCTGACCTTTTGCATTGATCTCTCCTGACATATACACACGCCGCTCTAAATGCACACTGTCCACAGCTGGTTAAAAGCCTGCATGGATTGTTTATATATATATATATTACTTTTTCCGGGTTATTGTGAGATAACATTCGATGCGCGTTGGTTACGAGCCGGCTCTCAGTTGCAAGCACAGAAGAAATATTTTGCAATTGCTTTCGTGGAGGGAGATAAACCACAACTTCCTTTTATCGGCAGTCGTGTCACGTTCTCGTTTTAGAATCCGTCAGTAAATACGGAATTACTCTTCTTTGTCTCTTTATCCAGAACGTAAGTACAATATATTTGAGATGTAAGTGCAAATTTCTCATTTTCAAAGATTTTGCCGACAAGCATTTTAACATTTTCTATCTTTTTATGGAAAGATTTTTTGTTGGTCAAAAAAAACCGTCTCTTGAAGTTATCTATTTATTTATTATTAAATCTGCAGGAGCACATAAACGAAGAAGTAACGTAAAGCAAGGAGAAAGAGCTATTCATCAATTACCATAAGATATAATGTATGCTCGTGAGCCTGAGGAATATACCAAGTAGTGAGCTAAAAATTGACGATGTTAAATCCAAACAATTATATGAATTTAAATAACGGAAAGGTGTATTAAACGGGGGACAGAAAATTTGACACTGAAAAAAGAAGTCGTCTTTAAATAGCGAAAGATGCCTTCCAAAAGCTAGACAAAATATTAACAAACAGTTCAAATTCTTGAGAAAAAAGCAAATGATTGATAAATTGTCAGGTAATATCAAATCTTCTGTAGCGATACAAAAACAGTTGTCCTCTTTTGGGTAGGATGAATTCATGCCCAGTGATTGAAGTAATTTCGTAAAGTGTCGAAGCCCAGTTGCTATGTAGGCAGCAGTTAAGTAAGTTATGACTGCTTACGGTAGTTAAGAGAGCAGGGGAAACCACGTAAACTAATCAGCTTGGACTGTTCGACTTCAGGAAATATTAAAAATAACAATCTCGCTTTTCGTTTTTTTCACACGATTTGTTTTATTCGAATTTAACTATTTGAGACAAATAGTGACACACACACACACACACACACACACACACACGCACACACACACATATATATATATATATACAAAGATTAACAAAACTGGTTATTAAACAATCGATAATTTGAAATTATTTGTTTGAACATTATTTTTGATCCAAACACGTATTTAATTACAGTGTTATATATTTATTTATACGATAAATATTTGTTACGAAAATTTGTGTCATTCGGCAAAATAAATAATCAGGACTGTAGAAATAAATATATAATACTGTTTGATTATAAACAAATTATCTACTTAAATATGAGTATCGATCCAAAATAATGTTCAAACAAATCATTTCATATATATATATATATATATATATAAACATCTTTCGTTAAAAACTATAAACAAGGAAGGTTTTATTAATTTTTCTTATTTAAGTTTTCCAGTATTATTAAATTCTCCTTTTACTCGAGATGAGGAGATGGGTATTTAAATTACTGGAGATTATAGCTCTCTGGAAATCAAGTATACGGAAGGGAGTTTCACAGGCGGGAAGTGCGTGAAAAGAAGCTGATTCTTGGTTGTATTTGGTTGATCCAACTTTAAATGGGTGTGACCTTGTTACTAGTCTGGTTTCAGGAGTAAATTCTAGTGGCGGGGTCGCCAGTGACTTAAGTTCGTTAGAGCAGACGCCATGAATAATTTAACGGCAATATCAATCAGCAATATATGTCTTCCCGAAATCAGTAACTTTTTTGTGCTTCCCATTCAAAATTCTTTGCATTCTCTTTCACACGTTGTATCCTCGAGTGAAATGATATCATAATAAAAGCACATGTTTTAGTAAGTATACGGTACCCTTTCATTGCTATTCAAGAAGACATTTTTTGCTTTCTTCTAACAAAGACTCAATGATTTGTCTTAATTTTTTTATGATCGGAATTGCCAGTGGCTGTGATTTTGCCTTGTGATGGTACTGGGTTTTCAGTTTGTTATCAGTTGTTTCTAAGTAGTCGTTCACATCCCGAGCATTTTGGTAGAGCTTAGAGGGGCTGCACTACTCAAGAGTTGCGTAATAAAGCTGCATTTTTAATGTGCCATGCCGGTTATGGGTAGGTGTTTCTGCATGTATTTCTGGTAGGTAACTCTGAGTCGAATCAATACTCTGTTTTCAACTTTTCTATGGCTATTGATATTCCGTTACAATTATCTATTAAATAGGAATCCCTTATCCATAAGACCCCTTTCTGATACCAGCATGATGAGTGAGACACTTTCTTGATTTTCTTTCGGAAAATCCCATGAAGTGATATCGCCCATCTCCCGATTGAAAATTTCTCCAGTGAGATTTCTACTTTGAATGGCACCGACATTAGACACTTTCGTCCCTTCTGTAAAATCATAGATGAACCCTCAATCCTCATTATGTTTTAATCCAGTCAGAACATTTTGAGACATTGTGGCAAAATTCTTGATCGAAGGAAGATAATTCGTTTGGTTATTCGGGAATTTTGGCAGGATAATTGAACATTTCTTGAAGATCTTTGGCTATTTTCTGAGTTCTGTATTTAGATAATAGAGCGAATAGGGATTTTATCTATTTCTGAAGATTTCCAGTTTTGTATTTTTTTCTGAGCACATTCAAAACTCATTTCTGGGATTTCTGCCCATTTTGTTCTTTTTTATTTTTCATTTATTCTACCACTTGAGTAATCCAATCAGCTATTTTCATGTTCTTTAGGGTAAACCCTTATTTTCCAGATCTGTATAACCTCTTTCATTTGGACAGTCGTTGAGGTTGTCACTTTAATTTCTTGGTTATCTGTTTTTCTGTAAACTTTCTTCTCTTCAGTTCAAAAGTTCTTGCTCTGTCTGTATAATCTTGATCCTTTTTATAGCGTCTGATTCTTGGGGCCTTCGATTGTATTGTGTGCTTTGTTTTTTCTTCAGCTGATAGTACTTTCTTTTTATTTCTAATTTTGGATTTCTTTTTGATTCTTGTAACTTTTCTAATCTTTAGCTTTACCTCATTCTTGTTTACCGAAGTTTGATAATTCATTTGCAATTTGTTCAATTTATTTCTCTATTTTCTTTCAGATGTTGATATTCGTGTCTGTAAGAATATGGTTTTTTGTTTTGATGATTAATTTTTTTAGTTCCTGCTATTGGAGATACATAATTTATTAGATTTTATGTTATGCTTTATTAGTTGTTGCTTTGCGAGATGTTCTCTTTCTTCTATTTCAGTATTTTGTTCTGACATATATGCCTCATGATTTCTTCCTTAGATTCTGTATTAGGAAATGGCTGGTAAATTTCAATGCCTCTAAAACGAAGCTGTTATCAACTAACCACCGTAGACAATCGCATCTACCTCCCATTAGCATGGGACAGGCTAGCCTCCCAGAGAGTAAAATACTACGCCTCCTTGCCCTTACACTTTCGGCGGACCTCAAATGAAATGACTATATCGAATCCATTGCCAAATCTGCTGCTATGAAAGTCGGTTCTCTGTGCAGGGCCCGGAAGTTTTTCCCACCTGAATCTATTCTGCACATATACAAATCTACCATCCGCCAGTGTATTGAATATTGCTGCCATATCTGGTCGGGTGCCCCTGCTGCTCTTCTTAGGCTTCTTGACAAAATACAAGGAGGATCTGTAACGTGGTTGATACTGAATTGGCAGACCGGCTGCAACCACTCTCTCACTTGCGTGATGTGGCTTCCCTGTGCCTCTTCTACAAGTACTTTCATGGCTTCTGCTCCGATGAGCTTAGATCACTGGTGCCGCCTAAGCACGAATTTACACGAGATACTAGATTAGCAAGTAGGTCCCACCCTTTTACAGTTAAACAAATAAGATGCAACCGTAAATTCAACTCCAACAGCTTCTTTTCTCGCTTTCCCGCCTGTGCAACTTCCTTCCACAATTCTGCTTTCCCGACAGCTACAATCTCCAGGTGTTTAAATGTAGGGTCAATAGACACCTCCTATCACACTAACTCCCAAATATTCTCAGAACACTCTCGTCTACCCAACCCTCATGAAACGCTTATAAAAAAAAAACTATTTCTGTATTCCGTAAAATAATTATGTTCAGTGACAACTCGATTTATTGCGGGCAACTATGATCACGTATTTCCAACTCTTCTAAACTTTCAGATTTTTATATTCACTGTGATTACTGTATATGAGGTTCCTAATGATCTGTGGTTTGTGTCCCATTAGTATGTTTTTTGTCCTTTTCTGGTTCCTTGTCATGTTTTGTTAATTTGCCTGCTCGTGTTGCAGCTCTTTTTATTTCTTTAATTTCAACATATGTCAACTGGGTATTTCTCATGATGTACCTTTTTATATTGGCAATGTACATTTAATTTTCTCGCAAATGTCATATGTTTGGAGAGTGCTGTTTTTCTTATGCATATGCAACGCATCATATATATATATATATATATATATATATATATATTGTATCAAGGCAGCATATAATTTGCTAAACATATAGACAATAATGAATGTCTATTCTGTTTAATCATGAGCAGTTCTAAACATTATATTTTGGCTTTAATTTCAGGTGAAAATAAAGACACAAATTCTCCAATTTTTCATTAAGTTGGTTCAAGCAGTGTGATGTCATAGAACCGCATTACAAATTTACGAACTGTGTTTGCTATTTTTGGTATCTGTTATCGTTGCCTAGCAAAGTTTTATGTCAACACAAGATAAAATCGTCGCTTATGGTGTATGTTTGTTTATGTTGAAGTCGTTGTAAACTCTGTGACGATGGCTCATGTGAGCCGAAAGCTTGAACCAACTTAATAAAAATTATCCAAATGTTGGAGAACTTCGTCTTTATTTTCACCTGAAATTAAAGGCAAAATACGATGTTTAGAACGGCTCATGATTAAACATAATAGACATTCATTGTCTCTTATATTTAACAGTGTATGCCTAGAAAAATAATATATAACGCATTTGTACACCTTACTTTTACGCTCATTGAATGAAGTATTAAAGATCTAATTAGATATTTTGCAGGTATATCATTGGCAATATAGCGGTTTGGGAACTTGAAGAATCATTATTTGTGTAGAAGTTTGTTCCTCTGGCAGATTTTATTTTCTGACCTCATGTATGTTCTAACCAAAGACACCCGGCACGTTTGATTAACTATATTCTACAGAAAAGGAATCGTTCGCAACCACATAACGCATCAGCAATTCACCCCTCGGCACGATTAACACTTCGAATTTCGGGTTGTTGTATCAAGATTTTCTTCTAGATGGGTTGGCAAGTGAAAATTATTATTATTATTATTATTTTTATTATTATTATTATTATTATTATAATTATTATTATTATTATTATATGTGCAGTGTCCATTCAAGATATTAGAATCATGGTTCCCATCAGTTTCCAGCTCTGTATCTTTTTGCTAACTCACCTAAACTTTGTTCTGTCTTATATTTACACAAACACATTAGGTAGGTAATTTGCTGTTTTCCGCTGTCCCTCTTCTCTTGATATATCCTGTTAGTGTGTTATTTTTCTAAGCGCTCTTTGCTCCTTAAGTACGTCCTACTGGCTGCTAAAAGCGATAAAAAATTTTCCGGATATCTAATTATCTGGAAATGAAATAGTCATGGTATCCTTTCCTGATTGACGGTCTTTATTTTTAATTTAGCATATTGATATGCTTCGTGGTCTTGCACTTTGTAATTGCAATGACCCTGACTTCGAATGTTAAAACAAAACGTAAAATGTATTGTTATGTGAGTGTGCTCGTATTCAGCATATTACTCTATTCAATGAATCTTTAAACAACTTGTCATTACAAATATATATTCTACCGTAACCAACCGCCATTTCATATCTTATGTCTGAGATTTTGATAACTAGTGTTATACCAACGAAAATTTTATTTCCGATTTTTTAGCTAAATATCATGATCTCGTGTTGTATTCATTAGTGATATTAATTTACATGGAATGTCCCCACAGCAGAAAACGCTGTTGGTGTTAATTCATAATGGCAAGGCTTTAATAGTAATTGACAGCCTCCTATTTAATATCGATTATTTGAAACGTTCTCAGCCTGAAATATGACAAGCAAGAGAAAAAAACTACATAAAATTCTTTTTTTAATATTAGAATAAAATTAAAATAATTACGTCGAGTGGTATTTCCGCTTGAGAATTTCAAAGAATTAAGACAGAAAATTATATCATATGCACAAAGTTGTATCGTTTAACTTACTATATATAACGGTGTAAATGAATATTACGTTTCATTCTCTTCGAACAGATGAAACATATATTCACTAACAGCTGGAGTTCTTATCTTATAGTAAGCATTTTATATATTTTAGGACTGTGAAACATACTCTTCGGAAATTAGTTGATGTATTATATTTGCTTTTTACTTCTTTAAATTAGTTTATATATCGCTATTCGCCGTTTAAATAAAAAACTGAATAACATAACAGCATTTAAGGGTTTAATCCGTCACTTACGTGACATACATGATACACGCTTTGGGCGACCATGTTTCGCAAGAGACATGACTGACTGGGTAGAAGATTATCCCGCAATAGCTTGCCATTGCTTTCTTTGGTAGGCTGGTTGCCAGCAAAGGCTACAGAACCCAATTTGTCCTATTATTTAACACATAACTGGATAGAAGAGACGGATTATTATCTTTCCCATGAATATTTGTGCGTAAGTGAATGCAAGGAATTCAACTGGAATTCGAACTCTGCACCCCCGATTTGTCGTTCCGAGTTTATATCCACTGCACCACAACGTACAACATTACTCAACAAAACTGATACTTACATTTAATATATTGTACAGTATAATCAATACTGACTTGGTATCTCAATTTAATTCACTCTGACGTAACATGGATTTCTTCTTTCTTTTGTGCAAATATTTTCACGGCATTTTCTGAGGAGCTTTTTCACTGGTTCGCCGTCAACATGAATTTAAGCACCTAAATTTCACCCATTTCCGTTAAATTAGTCACTTGTAGCCGCCTCTTATATTTTAACATTTTTTCGCACTTTAAGACAATGAAAGTTTTTCCATTTACTTGCATTACTGACAACTGCAATTCCTCCAAATTCAACCGCTACGTTTATTGTCAAACTACTTTCCTTTTTCTGTTATATTTTCTTCAACTTTCCCTCTACCTAGTATTTTTCTCTCACTGTAAACCATTGCGCATTCTATATTCTGGGACGTATGCATATGTATGGTGAGCCACTCGTATCAGAGAATGCCTGAGACGCCTGCTCAGGAACACCTACTGATCCCACCTGTCTTTTATACTGCAACTATGCTGAGAATACCTTAATCACAATTTCTGGGTGAGAATGCGTGAGCAACAATTTGAACCAGGCCACGACGCTCAAACCATTCTCATGGACGTCAACAAAATTTCAATCTCAAGGTTTGATTCAACTCGTTTTATGTTTTTCCAAAGAGGCCACGCGCTGATTGCCTCCACCAGATCAATCAAATGGCAAATAAACTATGGGGAAATTTGAACCCAGGCTTCATGGTCAGAAAGCGAACGTTCTAACAACATGCCCCTATATTCTGGGATGCAGATGGCATAATAATTTACAATTTTTATATGCGAACTATTGTCTTCTTCTGTTGTTATCATGATGAAACCGGAGTGCATAAAGTTGATAAAACAGCAAAGGTGTGGAAACGAGGCTCCATGTAAATAGTGTAAATAATATTATAATATTATTACGGAGATAGGATGTGAGGTAGTATAAAGTTTATTGCTATGCATCAGCAGAGATTAAAATCCAACAGTGTCTGTTAATTTCTAATCGTAAAACCACATCAATCATTGTTCCTTTGGAAACTCTAAATGAAATTCTAGGCTAGACTGGCATCTCTATCCTTCAGTGGTAAGCTGTATGAGAGAATTATTAGCTTGTAATCAAAACCGGGGATAATGGAAGAGGAAGCTAATTCACTACATTTTTAAGAGGTCAAATATATGTCAGATACTAAAAAAGTTATCCCTGAAGGTTCATAACCATCTAGGGCCCAAATGGCCAACAGAATAACATTTATATATATTCGTTGACAAACACAACCGGCCATAATTATTAGGCCACCTCAGTGCCTTAAATAAATGATGTATTTCATACTATTTTTTAGTATTTATTGCCAAGTGAATAATTGTAAATGAAAATAGATTTTTTTTTGTTAATAATGCAAAATAACATGTGCATCAAATGAATTTATAAATATTCAATAATTACCTTTACTGCAGTTTCGTTAATGAAAGCATGAAAAAAAATTAGGGTGATTCGGATGAGTTCATCTTTGCTTCCTTGCATTGTAAAATTTTGAAAAGTAATAATAACGAAAGAACTATTCTATTTTCATTTAGAATTATCCACTTAAAAATAGTATGAAATACATCATGTTTTTTTAATAATAGGGTGGCCTAATAATTATAGCCAGGTAGTGTATATCTATTTATTCTCAGTTTACATAATTATTCTTAGTTTGTATTCGAGGATAGTAATATATTTCTCCTCCAATATGGCAGCGAATATTAAACAGCCGTCTAAAAATGATAAAGAGACATGTGCAACTTGAAATATGGTTCGACGGAAAGACGCTGAGGATATCACGTGAGTAACAACGACGAATTGGAAATAATTCCTACAAAGAAAAAAACAGAACATACTGAACATCAGGAAAATACAGTTAAAGTTTTCTGGGTCACGTAAGGAGGAAGGATGAGAAGAGGTTAAGAGAAAGAGGGACAGAGGAAAACAGCACGCAACTTACGTGATGGGTTTGAGGAAATGGATATGGAATAAAGTTTGGGAGTAATAACCAAACGACAAAATTTATTAAGATTTACAATGGGAAAGGAAAATAAAGATGACCATGCCGCCTATGTCCTGAAGAGAGACAACACTTAAAAACGGGAATTATGGGCCATCTTTAATATTTTGGGGAAAATTTGTAATATCCATAGAAGATTTAAATGTAAAACATGTTTCTTTCTCTCTCTCTCTCTCTCTCTCTCTCTCTCTCTCTCTCTCTCTATATATATATATATATATATATATATATATATATATATATATGGAAATTATGGGTCACGATCCACTGTTGAGTCACAATAGGAATGTTAGTTGTTCGTAAAAATTCTACTAGAAATACGCATTAGCTTCGATTCAAAAATTTTTTGAACCCCTTTTCCAGAAGATAAGAATGGAAAGATCTAGAGTATTATAGTCTTGATCTTATTTAGGCTCCAATGTAGTCAATCAATTAGTACTGGTGTATTCACTAAACCGATGAGTAAATTAAATTGATCGAACAACAAATAATTTCAAGAATTTTCTATTCATACTATTGAAAATTAAAAATTAAACAAAATAATATAAAAAGTTTACTTATTTGAATAAAAAAATCCTGATTATCAAGTATCATCAAGTATGTTTTCTGTACTTTATAGATAACATTTTAAACACATCTATCTTATTTTTCTTGTCTGTCCTTGGTACACTTCAATTTAATTAATGGCATTTTTTCCTAAAATTCAATCTCATTTATTTCTCAAGTTCAATCTTGCGACTTCTTGAATGAAACTCACGAGTAAAATTACAGAACATATATTTTGATAAAATTGGATTTCAGAAAATATATTCATGCATTTTTTTTTTCACTTTATCAAAATTGTTACTGTTCCAATAACTTTACTCCTAGGTATGACGAAAATCTACATTCGTCAGTAACGCTTCTGATGTAGAGATCAAAGATTTTGAGGGCCTGGAAACAGTTCTTAATTGCTGTTGTTTTCATGTCAACACAAACTCTGAGTGGTAGCACCTGTTAGAGTCCCAGCTATGGGCAAATTTTGAATTCCCCAGACAAAAACTATGCAAGAATAAAAATATATTTACATAGTAAAAATAGTAGCAATACATTTTTACAAAGAAATGACAGACAACACATGACCAAATATACATTTTATTTGTAGATAGAAGCACGCAATTGCGTTCAACATATATTTAGTGGAGGCCATAAAATTGTGTCTAAATTATTTAGATTTTGATATTAAGTGACCGGTAAATGTGTTGATATTCCGCTAAACAAAATCAACCAATAAAATCGAATGAATCAACCTTTTGCAATCTAACTCTTTTTTTTAAATTATTTTTTATCAGGCTATGAAGCACACATTTCAGGCGAAGTTCGAATGTAGACATACTACCATATATGCAAATTAATTGGAAACTTAATCCTAATAAATATATTTGCTCTATATAAACCGGCCGATGCTAAATTGTTTTCACTCACCGTTTTATACTGTGTTGATATTAAACCTGCTACTGAAACTAATACTATGGATACGACTATCATTATATTTATTTTACAGTCATGTCAACAGTTTAACCATATTATAGCAATCGCGTCAATCGCCAAAGAAAGTAAAGCTGGAAGCCGTGTCCATGTTCCTGTTTAGTCTGTTGTGTTACTTTCACACTTATAATTGTTTAGAAATGTCCTGATATCTTTCTTCCACTTTCTCCCCATCTATAGGCTAAAAAGTCAAATAGACTGTGCTCTATAGACTCTGGAAAACATTCGTCACGTCGAAGAAAATGTTCAGCGCGTGAAGAATCTGACTTAAAAATTCGGTAATAGATTTCTCTAGATGTCTTCAATTTACTTGTTACTAGCAATCTGCCCATAAAAGCGTTATTTGTGACTCAGCACATCTGCCAAGGATTATAATCGCATTGTGACTTGACAGGAATCAAAATGACAACCCATGACCACCTGGTTACGCGAAATATAATTTATGTGCAATATGTGAAAAGCATTTCATGCATATGTGCATTCATATAAACTAATGAAATATATATATATATATATATATATATATATATATATATGTGTGTGTGTGTGTGTGTGTGTGTGTGTGTGTGTTTCAATAAATAATATAGACAAAGTTTGTCTATTTTATGTAATGTTTTCATATTGTCTGACAAGCTATATAGCATTATCATTAAAATAAAGAAAGAAAATTATAATATTGGTATATAATTTTTTATAATCCAATCTGAGCTTTTCAGGTTACCTTTAAAGATGTTAATTTACATTATAATATCACAATTTACCGATAGAAATTATGACAATCGCTTTTTGTTGACATGGAAGATTTCCAAGCAACGTCAAACTCGTGCATATAAGATGCTTGTGGGGAATATCGCACCACAGTTCCTGACGTCACACATGAACACCCGAGAGTAAAAACAGGAATATTAATTATGGGACGCCATTAGAATAAACCAATGACTTTTGTTATTAATTATAGGCATTTAAGGATATTTGTTTAGATTTTTATAGTTTATTTTGTTCAGGTTAGGTTTCAAGTGTTTTATGTATAACACTTCGGGAATTTTAAGTTTGTTTATTGTTTTTGGTTTAAGTATAGTAGTGCTTACGACGACGATTTTGTGGACTTCTGTACCTAGCCAGGTATGTTGTTTTAAATGCCTTCAAATGTAAGAATTATCGTTTTCCATATATATATATATATATATATATATATATATATATATATGTGTGTGTGTGTGTGAGTGTGTATGTGTGTGTGTTTATATAGATACGTTTTAATATTGATATGTGCATGTCACACATAGTGATACACCTACTTTATTGGGTGGAATCTTGGACTTTATACCGAACCCAAAATCAACTATCTTCCATGTAACTTGACTCCGTAAACTCTGGAAAATAAAAATAAGTGATCGTTCTAGAAATAGTTAATATCTGACTAAATGCAACGCGACAGGTATTATAGTGATCCTAATGACAATCTAACCCAGCTGGGCAGGACTTATTTCTTGAATGAGCGATAGCAGATTTATATAAATCTCCTCTTTCCTTCTCAAAGAAAAAATCTGAGAATCAGAAGCGTTGCCATATCCCCTATTCCTCCCAGGAAAACTAACCGTCAGTGCGAAGGAGTTGCCGCCTGTCTTGCTTCACATCTATACTAGAGTGGGAGCGAGGACGACTTTAACATCGCAATCAATTGCGTATTAAGTTTCGCTGTATTTTCCTATTAACTCGCATACAATCTTTAACGTAAATAGAAGTCGCCGTCATGTGCATATCCTCATCAATAGCAATGATAAAAGAAGAAAATTGAACTTATTTAACATTTAATGTAAGGCAATCGTGAAAGGATTAGACGTTCTATTAGGATTCATTATTACCAGACAAAATCCTAAAAATAGAGGACATTCATACGACATAATGTTGACCACAGACACAGAAAGGAAACGACACGGACTTCTACACAATGTAATAAAGGAAAATGAATTGAAACAGTAAAAATATTGATATATATCATGCTTCACTCTGTCTTTTTTATAAAATTTTCATAACAACTTTTCTATGTATTTTCCTGGTTCCCGACCACATGCTTCCAATGCTACTAGAGTTCAAATTCCCACCATTTTACCGTCAAAATAGTTAAATGTATCTCCTCTTCTACTCTAAAAGATTTCTTTTTTTCTTTTTTAGCGCACTTCACGTTTGTGGGACTCTCTTCCAATTCCTTTTCCTTGCTTATCTGGGAGCTAAAATCTCCAAAAGTTTAAATCCAACGTCAATTGCCATCTTTTATCTCTTTTATTCCTATCCTTCTCGTATCCTTTTATCGAGATCCATAGTACCTTGGGTTTTTTTTCTATCGCTGTAAACCTCTGTGCACCAGTGGTGGTATTGCTTTGTTGACTGGGGTGAAATGATTCTAAAATAAAAATAATAAACAAAAGCAACAGCCGAAGAGACGAACTACAGATTGAAAACACTGATGTCTTTCAAGCAATAAATAGGAACTATTTCAACAGTGAGGAGAATGTGACAGGGTAATGAATAGCTAAAATACCTTCTAAAAGTTAAGAAAAGTTTCAAGTAAAAGCTAAATATCTTTAAAACCAATGAACACAGTAATCCAGGGACAGATCCTTCTATCTGGCTGGGAATGCTGGTCAGTTCACAGATGAAGAAAAGACTAGAATAATCTTACCTGAGTTCTACTGATGATATTGGTAAAACTACGAACTGAAGAACTGTAAAAAAAGTATATTCTAATCCGAGAGAAACAGTTTAGATTTCTGGTGTGTATAATTAGGAAACAGACTTTAAAGTATTTGACATGCACAGGAGATATGAACGAAAGAAAGAAAACAGTGAATAATCAACCTAACGGGCGAGTGTAAATGTTTGTCTATAACGCTGTTTTCATAAAGATATTCTAAAGAGAACTCTTGGTAACTCGCTTTTAGCAAGTTATAATACTTCGGTATCTTCGAATAATACTCAGAATAAACTTATGAAAAGATAACATTGTAGAAGTGGCGATGAAGATCTCGTTCTGAACTTTCACGAGGACAGCAGCGTAAAAAACATATCTTACATGTATTAATTGAAATAAACAGCGGAATACAAGAACGATAGATAAACTGAAATCATTTATGCTTCAAATATTAGGACCACAAAAGAAACACAAAAAGACCAACACGAACTGCAATTTCTGTTAAAAAAACAAACAAACAAACAAACAAACAAAAAAAGAAACAAGAAATCTTTTCCGAATTGTTGTTTAAGAAAACGGCAGAATAGAAAACGTCTGAGGTATTCACTCCAGATGCTACTGCGAATTACATTAGTGTGTTTGTATACAATCCGGACACTTTTCAAACGTCTTACAAAAGATACGAAGAGATCTTCAAAGTGTATTGTTAGCAAAGGAAAGACGAAAAGAAATTCTGACTATTATTAAAAAAAAGTGTCTTCGGCTGAATTTAGAAAATACATAAAATTTATTTTGCCGAGAAAAACAAAAAAACAAAAACAAATAAAAAACAAAAATAAACAAAAAACAGGCGAGATAAATTTGGAGGATACAGTAGAGATATTATCAAAAATTTTCCGAGATAGAGTCTCATTTCTTAATGCACAGTAGAATTTTCTAAATCTAGTAAAGTGTGAGAATGACGGTTTTGTCACATACGCAGGAGTTGTCAATCGAAAATGTGAGAAGTTTAAATTAAAGTTCATTTAACTGTCTGATATTCGTTCAGGGCTTAACTAAAAATAAGGACGCGAAAATAAGATCCAGGATTCTGACTAAATTAGAAATTAATTCTCCAAAAATATTTGAACATTTTCAGCGTATGGCGAATTTAAAACTTAATACCGCAAGGTATTATTTTTCTTCCTTTTCTTTTTTTTTCTTTCCTTTTCTTTCCCTTTTGTTTAGCCCATTTCCCTGTCAAACACCGCTTCCTTTACTCTCACTCCCCCTTTTTAGAGCTAGACAAAGCCAAATTTTTAAATTTTTCACTTACAACTCAATCTAAAAGTAATGTTGTCCTAAATCTAAAAATAGACATTAATTGCTATCTACTTATTAATCCGACCCATCTAGGTTTTTCTGTGACGTAAGTTTTTGAACTTCCGCCGGTAATATCATATTTTATCTTAAATTATTGAAAGTTGCCGATGAAATGTGAAATCTCTCTTAGAGATTTCATGCAAAAATGATCATACAACAGTTTTGAACTTCAAAATTTTATTTTATTTTATAATTGGCTCTGTAATTTAAATACATTGTAATTACATTGCGCCCTCAGCCTGGATGATTTTTTAATATTTTAATATTAAAATATTAATATAAATTAGGAACGGGTCTTTGGGATTTACTTTCCTGCTTTTCCTCTTGGATTAAAGTTTTTTAATTATATATATATATATATATATATATATATAGCTGTCTCATTATTTACGAAAAATTGTGTTACGAAAATGCGGCTCATTCTTCCAGGATTGGAACCTCCGACTTCTAACAACATAGCAGAAGCCAACAATTGATCTGGTGGACGTTTGACCACACGAATATGAATGTTCCACTGTCAAATCGAAGATAAATCAAGCCATTTACAAAAAACATTCCACTTTTCATAAATAACCATCTTTGCTCTAAAACGTATTGTAATGCAAACAAATGTAAATAGAAAATATTAAGGTAAATTCTAGAGATTGATGAAATAGAATTAGCAAACAACATATTAATTTATTTGTTTGTACATTATTTTTAATCGATAATTGTTTTTGAGTAATACACACAAGTTTGGTATGGATGAAATAAAATTTCCTATCTAAAAAAATGTATTGCTCACAAAGTGCTCAATACAAAATAGAGAGAAAAAATATTTATTTAGAATTTCTAATATAAATTTGTTTTAATATCACTACAAAATTAGGCATTTTGTTTCGACACTACCTGTATCTTATCAAGAGATGGTGTTATTTCAAGTTGAAGAGATTTAAAATGTTCAAAACTAGCGAGAACTCTTTAATCAGGGAGGCATTGTTGCATAGACAGTGTAAATCAATCAAAATAATGTAATTACTTATTTGAAGAATATGAGAATAGACTCTAAAAAATTTATCGGGGCATTATTTTTCATTTTTGATTAAAATGCAGATCAGCATTATTAATCGAGTATTTGCTTTACTTTACTTAACTTACGAATTTTAAATTCTAACTTTAACAAAGAATTAGATTTATAATTATATAAAAGTATTTAGATATTAAACGAGGAAAACATATGAACACACCGATATAAAAATCTACACACACACACACACACACACACACACACACACACACACACACACACACACACACACACACACACACATATATATATATATATATATATATATATATATATAGGGGGTATATATAATACGTGTGCGAATTATTTCTATCGCAAATATAATTAAAGTGCACACGGAATTTATGGACACCCAGTAGGTACACAAGTGTTTAGCTTTTGTTTACATCGACGTGTCAATTTATCTGTTACATTTTAAAGCTAGGTTTCCAAACCTTCTGCAAAGGCTACAAGTTTGGATACATGGAAGAGCGAATTCCTAAGATGGCATTAGCCTTGTATAAACAAGGTCAAAATAGGCATATAATTGTATTTATTGAAATTTTCATCTCGAGGTAATTGACTTTCATATGATATTAATTTTGAGATGTTTTCTTAAATATCACGGTAAATGTCCTTATAGACCTTACTAACTTAGTTGTATATATTCACTTGGATTCCCAACACTTGAGTTTTTAACCACCTCCCATATTTCCTACATTTTTATATAAAATTCAGTTGCAAGCTGAAAGCGTCATGATGGTGGGATTGTTTAACATATAAAATATGCCTAATTGTTGAAAGAAATAGTGTACCTAATTTGGAAAAATGTATAGCTTCATATACTATATAGTCTCTGAGATGGAGATTCGTAAGATATAAGTTAATTTGCTCTGTAATTTGCTTTTGCAATGGAATATTTTGCTTCTACTAAGGCGAGAATAATTTAGTAAACTTAATATTCAGTAAATTCAGATCTGTTGCAGAGTCCTGTTATTTTTTAAAAAATATCTTATTCTCTATCGGACATATTCTATGACCTTTATTCAAAGTCCAATTCCTAATCTGCAAACTCTTATCTTTTACTTATTCATGCACACCAAATCCAGTCTTTCTTTTTGTTTATGTGAAGGTTTCGATCTTTATATCATATTCTTCGAGTGTACTTTTATTTTCCAGAATAAACTCCGGTTTTCGTTGATTGTACCTGTCTCCCTGTTTAAATCCATGTTATGAGAAGAGATCCCAATTATCACTACTTGTTTTTAAGCTTTGATAATTGAGTGGCGGTTTCAAAATCCCAGAATATTTACATTGGTAATATTTGTTTACCCATTTTTCGAACCCATTCAATCTGCGCAGTTCCCTGTTTGTGACTAATGCTGCACTGTAATTCCTATTTTGCATTCATAGTTATCTCGTCTGCTGCACCGTAACATTTTTTTTCAAAAGCGAATACAACAATTTTCTTTTCAGCTTTACATCTATTTCCTCATTGATATACTTACTGCTGATACAATTGTTTTATCTGCAATCTTTAAATATTCCTTTTCTCTCTTCATATTCCAGGAAGTTTGTTTTTCCTGTCTGAAACAATCCTGCACATATATAAACATATCTGGTCGGATGCTCCTGCTATCCACCTAGGTGTCCTTGACGAAAGCCAACGGAGAATCAGTAATGTGATCGATCTCGACTTGGCAGCTCAGATACAGTCACTTTCTCACGGGCGTAATGTGGCTCCCCTGTGTCTCTTCTACAAATAATTTCACGGCTTCTGCTCCGATGAACTTAGCTCCTTGGTGCCCCCTATATATGAATTTACTTGAGCTACAAGATTAGTAAGTAAGTTCCATCTTTTTACTGTGAAACCAATAAAATGTAAGCGGAAATTCTACTCCCGTAGCTTCTTTTCTCGCATTTCCCTCCTGTGGAATTCCCCTCTGTTTACTTGCTTCCCCGACAGCTACAATCTCCAAGAATTTAAATGTAAAGTCAATTGTCATCTCCTATCTCTCTAACCTGCATCATCATTCTCATACTACTGTCTCCGTCCACTCCATTCTCACCAGTATTCTCATACTTCGATCATTCATTTCCTGTCACCCCCTATAACCTGTCACTTTTTCCCATAACTTTCCTTCTATGTAACCCCCTGTAAAACAGTGGCAGTAAAATGCTTTGCTTGGGGCGATATTATCATAAAAATATTTTTTTTCTCCTCGATGATGTTATTTATGTTATCGCCTGAGTTATTCCACAGAAAATATACAGCAAGTTTTAGATTTACTATATGATGAAAATATTAACTAATAAAAATATTAACGTTTTAATTTGAACATCACGTCTATCATTTTTGTTATTTTTTCTATTTTAATCTCTTAAATTTATATACTTTGCTTTTGCGACTAATAACTGTAAGAAAATTTCTAGCAATTACCAAATTTCTTGTTTGTTTTTTGTTTGTTTTTGTTTTGTTTTTTATTTTTTGTCAGACATTTTATATTATATGAACTCTCCATAAATCATTTTCCTAATTTTACTTCCTCGTTGTATTTTTTGGATCTTCTCTCGTCAAATTTATTTTACTTCTTGATACAATGTTTCGAGCGCTTTCATATTATCCTTGCATTACTGTACGCATATTTGTACAAACCAATTTCCTTTTTTTTTAATAATTTTCCATTCTGAAATGTTATTAGCATTAATATTTCTGGTTAACTTTCTGAGCAGCTGTCGTTGGAAATCCCGTGACACCATGTTTCCTCAACATTTCCACAATATTGCTAATGTCTTCATCAGCTTCAATGGTGCTGTGAACTGGATTTATTATGCATATTACTGCCACAATTTTATTGAAGACACATTGCTAGCTTCACTTATGTTTCAGTAATTATATATTCATGCATAAAAGGTAATGGTATTGATCTGACTTTTCCATCATCTTTTTAAATCATTTGTCAAGGGGCATGAGTACACAACTGTTTGACATACTATACTCTGGTATTACTCATAACATCTCGCAATAATCTCCTAGAACGTAATATAGAAAGCATTTAAATCTCGAGTTTCCGAAGCCATTTTTATTTTATTTTATATATATATTTTTTGGAATTTTTAAAGAAAATTTCTGGTTTGTGTTTATACAGATTTTTTAATCGTCAAGGACAGCTGATTTGCACGCTCCCAAACGAATCAACAGCTCTCGCTTATTAAGCTTGACTTAATTGTTACAGAGAACGTTATACATCCTTTTTCTAATTAAAGAGTGCTCGATATTTTGTAGACCATTATTTATAATAATTTTTTTGTAAGTGTTTTTAATAATAAACATAGCTTAATACAACACAAGAGTAGTGTTTTGGTACTACCTCTTCGTACCTCACCAGGTAGTTCACTTCCCGAATAGGTACAAACAAGTGACATACTAATGTAATATACTAATGTAATGTACTAATAAACTGTGTTGAAGTAAACTATATTTAATTATAAACACATATAATAAAATATTACTATATATATACATACATACATACATACATATATATATATATATATATATATATATATATATATATATATATATATATCATAGTCTCTAATAACTCTACAAGCACTAAACTAAATTCTCTACAAAAAATCAATGTAGTGTATCAATTTACATTCCAGTTCAGAGATTGTATCTCTCTGGTAATTATAACATATGTTGGTATTACTACAACCACGCTCATCTGTAGACTTACCTGTCACCTTTCTGATCAGAGTACAATTAAACAACATTTCTCAGAAAAACCTAACCATGTAAGAAATATCAGACAGATTTTAGTCAACAATACAATAATCCTCACTCATACACACAGTAAAAAGAACCTTCAGATATTGAAGGCCATCTACATTAAATCCAAACAACACACAATTTATAAAATTACATTTAAATCTGCTCATACATTGCATTTGAATATATAGTTCTGTTGTCATTTCGCGCTATCATTCCATAGAAACGCATTGCAAATTTGCGAACTGCGTTTATTTTTGGTAACTATTGCCGTTGCTTAGCGGAATTTTATGTCAACACAAGTTAAAATCGTCGCTGATGGTGGATGTTTTTGTGTTACCGTCCTTATAACCTCTCTGAAGATGGCTCATGTGAGCCGAAAGCTTGAACAGACCTAATAAAAAATTATCCAAGTATTTGGAGAATTTTTATCCTTATTTTCACCTGAAATTAAAGCCAAAATACGTTGTTTAGCACGGCTCGTGATTAAACATAATATACCTTCATTGTCTCTTTTATTTATCAGTATAAATTTAGAAAAAAATATATATATGAGAACTGGAACAACATTTATGCAGATAGCCGTTTAAGCTAGAGGTTTACTGCGTAAACGATACACTGTGGCAATTATAAAAATGATAAGTATAATTTCATTCTTGACTTGATGAGGTTAAGATTGAAATATTTAAGGAAGCAACCACCTGTGAGTAGCAGCTTTTGTTAAAAAATAGTAACAACAAACTTTATTTTTCTTTTGGAACATAGGTCGTGTGTGGTTTGGTTTATTTTGTTTTATGGCATATCAAACTCAGTGGGTTATTTAATGCTGACAAATTTTGAGGATAGGTTCGTATGAACAAAATATTTATTTTTTGTAAGAAATCAGTAGTTTGAAATTTACGTTTCACAGACGTATTTTCTATAGTGGGTTTTCCTCGAGGGTCAAAGGTATAGCTGGTAATGTTTTTTTAAAAACATGTATTGTTAATAATTTCACTACAAAAATCTACTTCCATACTTTCATAGTATTTTGACCCCAATTTGGGGTTTCACTATTTGCCCATAGTTTGGAGCCTAACAGTTACTACCACAACGTGTCATGGTGTTTTAGCATGTAGTAAATCAATGTTAATTAACTTCCTGGCAGGGGATTTACTAAAGTGCCTGAATTGTATTTTGTTGGTTGTGTTTTGTTTAGCGGCATTTCTCTCTTATTAAATTCGAACATCTATGTTGTACACAATTTTGTTTTTTAGAGAAAAATGGTTGTAGTGACAGAAGACTTACTAATTAACACATACATGGTGGGTAAGAGGTCGATTTAAATGGAATCAGAACACAGCTCTTTGATTAGAAATTCCAAGCTATTATTCTTTATAAAACCTGCACATTCAAGTTTATAGTACCTAATATTCCCAAGTACTCACTCATCTAAGTATTGGGTAGGTACGAAACTATTTAATTTTTGGTGGGACGGGAACCGGTGTTTCAAAGTGAAGTGGTCGTTAGGTCCTGAATTGGATGTATTTAAGAAGAGAACACACATGAACAGAGAAGGATTTCGTTTCAGTTGGTTTGCTTAACGGCATATCAATTTCTTATGGGTCGTTTAATGCCGATGTTTTTTTTTTCATATTAGTGTTGGTATTTTTTAAACTTCAATTTTTACCCTTGTAAATTTTCTACAGTAATATATTTCCGACAATTTTTAATTTTACTATGAAAATGTATTACTAAAAATGTATTCTTATGTTTTTTAAGTTTTAACCCCAGTTTGGGGAGTTCAATATTTGCCCATAGCTGGGGCCCTAACATGTGCTACCAAACCGTTCAACTGCTGCCTCGCTGAGAATGAAAGCATCCAGCGTGCTGTCAGCAAAACTGTTTCCAAGAGACAGGGATCACATATCTTTACAGTTTGGAATTAAATTATAGAAGCACAATTACATGTCCCTCATGTACCGTCGCTGATTCTTTTTTATAGCATTGGGTTTTATGTAATATTTTATCACTTTTTCCTCTAGATTGGGAAAAAAACGAAAGCTAATGCTTTTTTTTAGCTTTTCATTGTATCAATTTTCACTTCTAAACATGATGTTGTTGACGATGACGATGTTTTTGCTGCTGTCCTTTCGCTATTTTCGAAAATGAATTTCGATAAACATTATATATTTACATACGCATTGAATTTTCCGTCTATTCACATTTGGAAATTTGCTGTTTAAAAATATGTAATATGTTTATTTGCTTCGGAATCTAATGTTTTTACAAGTAATCATAATAAAAATATGTTTCCATTGACAAACTTATATATATATATATAAAGAGAGACATGAATATATAGATATGTTTGCATATTATATATATGTGTATCTACATATATGTATATATAGAGAGAGCGTTCTTTATTCATGTAAACATATATATATATATATATATATATATATATATATATATATGTGTGTGTGTGTGTGTGTGTGTGTGTGTGTGTGTGTGTGTGTGGTGCGTGTGTGTGTGTGTATGTGTATGTGTGTGTGCAGGCGTATGTATCCGTGTAAGGCATTTATATAAAGAAAAAAATCTTTTAGCCTACATGTTGTAATATGTGTGTCCCCCAAATTTTTAATTCTGTTTTCTCACATTCTATGCTGAAATTAATGTTCGTCTCATTTCACTGTAAAACTATTTTTATTTCACCATGTTTTTCTACTACTGTTGAACTTAGTCATCTAGTTTTATCCTTTCCGTTCCGAATAGCTTTTTTTCTTCTTTTTCTGGCTACAACGTTCTCATTCTGATGTTGGCTTTTTGCCACTTCGTAATAGTATGCATTTATCAATAACGTAACCATAGTTACAAACTTGACAATTGGAAATATAAACAAAATATAAATAACTGTTTATAAAGTCATATTTATATTTGACACAATATGCGTATGAAGAGGATTATTTTTAATATTTTTCGATTGTGACGAATGTGCTTAGAGAAAATCTTAATGAACTTTATTCTACAAGAATTGCTCAAAACAAAATACTACTATTTTTCTATTCACATATTAATCATCTCTTAGTTGCGTCTTCGTACAAGAGCATAATCGGAAACAAAATTGCGATCTACATCCGAGAGTTTTAAGGTGTGTGCACAAATCAAACACAACAGACAGTCACTGTCCAATCATATTTGATAAAATTAGCACATAGAAAAATGTCTAAACTAGGCTGTCTGTAAAACTTTTGTAGACCTATTCATATACAAGAACGGCATGTTCCTATTCCCTTAAATACTTGGACACTGTTAGAGTAGGGGAAAGGTTTGTACTGACTAGCAGTCCACTAACAAAATATCTAATTCACGCAGCGTGCGAGTTTTGTATTTGTTGATATACTATTATTCCCAATCTCCGTTTTGGAGATTATTCACGCAGTAACAGTTCTGGGTTACAAAAGAAACATAATTAATCAGAATGCATATTTACCTTAAGAAGAACAATTAGAATCAGTCAGAATATAAGTCAATCATAAAAATTATTGAAGTGGTTTATGTTCAATATTATCACTAATATTTTCAAACGCCTGAGTAAAAAGAATGACGGCGAAAATTTGCATATCACCCGCATCCAGTAAGACACCTGCTCAATTAATAATACGTCCTGGCCACGAGAAAATTAAATTACAGCTAGCAAGAAAATCAGTTGGCAGATAGGGACAGCTTTAATTGTTTACTCAGAGTCATCCGTACCTACTACATGATACGACTATATTTCTAAAACCTAGGTAAATCTTCCTCTGAGAATTAAATGTGAAGAAAAGGGTCTTTCTCTTACAACCATCGGTTAACCAAGTGTACCACTTATCTTTCGTTTTATTGATTTGAATGAGTTGAACTCACTTCAAGAGAGTATTTACCTGGGATGTGTTAAATATCAGTCAGTTAAGTGCCATAAGTGATACACACTTGGGCGATCATGTCTCGAAAGAGACATGACTGACTGGACAGAAGATTATGCCGTAGTAGGTTGTCATTGCTTTCTGTGGTACACTGGTTGCCAGCCAAGGCTATAGAACCCAATCTGTCCTGTTATTTAACCCAAAACTGGAGGGAATGGCGAATTAATATATTTCACAATATAATTTGCGCGTAAGTGAATGCAAGGAATTTGGCTCTCCGATTTCCCGTTCGGAGCTTATATCCACTGTACTACAAATATACTGAGCTTATTTAAAATAACGAGTTTGACAAAGACTATTAAAAAAAAAAAACAATATTCTGAAGATTTCACATCTATAAATGCCATAATAGAAAGCACTGAATTAAAATAAAGTCTTTTAATGGCCATTATTTCTATAGAGTCTAATCTTGAGTTATATACCAGCGGCAGCAGCTTCCCCCAGTGCTTCCTTGTTACACTTCTCAAAACGCGGTGGAGAATTTAACTTGCAATGCTATTAATAATTTGTATATTGTCAAGAAGCCCAAGGAGAGCAGCAGGGGCACCCGACCAGATATGGGAGCAGTATTCAATACACGGGCGGATGGTAGATTTGTATATGTGCAGAAGAGATTCAGGTGGGAAAAACTTCCGGGCCCTGCACAGAGAGCCGACAGATTTGGCAATGGATTCGATATAGTCATTTCATTCTAGGTCCGCCGAAAGTGTAAGGCCAAGGAGGCGTAGTGTTTTATTATTTGTGATGAGAGGTAGATGCGATTGTCTATGGTGGTTAGTTGATAACAGCTTCGTTTTAGAAGCATTGAAATTTACTAGCCATTTCCTACCCCAGGCCACTACGGATTGGGGGTCCTTTTCAAGCTCGGCAGCGAGATTCGCTTTGTTGCCCACAGCTGGTTTTTGATCGAGGCGAGACTAGATTGTTGTGTCATCGGCGTACATGCCTACTTGGGATCTAATGGCGTAGGGGAGATCATTAATGTACATCAGAAAGAGCGTAAGACCTAGGATAGAACCTTGAGGGACGCCCGCGTTCGTATGGTATTTTTGGGAGGCATGCCCATTTAATACTACCTTCAATGTGCGGTTAGAGAGGAATGACTGGATGAGGTCAAACAGGTGTCCAGTTATCCTGTAGCTCCGCAGTTTGCATAAGAGGCCAGCGTGACAGACCCTGTCGAACGCTTTGGAGATATCCAAGGCAACGGTTCGGGCTTCACCATTCTTGTCAAGAGCCCGGTATATGTACTCGGTAATGGTCGTTAGCATATCAGCAGTAGACCTGGTGAAGCGAAACCCGTACTGTTTGTCAGAGAGAAGCCTGTGGGCCGTGAGATGCTAAATCACCTCGGCGTTGATAATGGCTTCGAAAACATTGCCGAAGATCGGAAGGAGGCTAATAGGACGGTAATTGGCGGGGTCTGAGGGTTTGCCAGAATTCTTAAATATAGGAACTACACAAGAGGACTGTCAACAGGCAGGAAAACAGGAAGCAAATAAGCAGAGGTTATATAGTTTAGAGAGGACAGAGGAAAGTTCTGGGGCACATTTATTCAGTACTATGATTAGGAATCCTTCACCGCCGCTCGCTTTGTGTGTGTTAAGTTGTGCAATTATCTTGGAGACCAGCGAGGGTGTAATGTGGACGTTATTTAGTTGAGCCTTAGTTTTGGGTGGGGAGTCGGGTGTAGGTATTTCTAACGAGTCCAGTGTCGAATTGGTGGAGAATCTACGGGCAAAGCATTCAGCCTTGTCCGCTGGGGACGTGCGAACTTCAAATTCATTGATTAGTGGGGGTATTGAAGTCTTGCTGTTGTTGAGCACGCTTTTGCAGTGTTGCCAGTAATCTTTGGGGCCAAACTCAGAGGATGCTATGCGTTCCCTCATTCTGCTAGCAAACGCCCTCTTAGCTTCGTTCAGTACTTTTTTACACTTATTACGTGCTGAGGCGAAAAGCCGCCTGTTTTGGTTCGACGAGTAGCTTCGATAGAGCCGGAAGAAATGGTTCCGGTGGGCAATGGCGGCCGAGCCAGAGGTTGAGAACCAGGGAGACGAATTTGAATTTAGCTGGAATTTCCTGGTCAGAATAAAAGCATCGATGCCAGCCTTAACCCAACAGGAGACCTCGGACGCACAGTCTTTGATAGGAAGATCGAAGACGTTGTTCCAGGGGGCGTCGCAGAGAAAGTCTCGGAACGAGTCCCAATTTGATCTCTGGTAGCAGTATGATATTCTGCTGGTCTGGTTTTCTTGGGTAGAGTAAGAGCGGATTGAGATGTTGACGGAAACTACGGCGTTGTCAGAGTTTCCGAGGGGGCAGAGCTGCCTGGTAGTGCAGGAGTCTGGAATGGAAGTAAAGCAGAGGTCGAGTAAAGAGGTCCTTCCGTTAGGGTTATTAGAGAAACGCGTGGGGAAGTCCACCACTTGCGTTAGAGCTTGGCTTATTAAAAAAATACATGGTGCGGATCCTAGCAAAGTCGGTGGCTGAGTTTTCAAGCCACTTGGTGTGGTGGGCGTTAAAATCGCCAAACACAAATATATGGGCAGATGGGTGAGAAGAAATGGCCCTGTCGATATTAGTAGAGATGCTATCAAGTACCGTACAGTCAGAGGAGGAGGGGGAGCGGTAGAGGAAGAAGAAATAGCTAACCGAGCTTAGAAGTGAGAGACGGAATCACATGAAAGAATGGTCCAGGGATTCAAGAGTTGTGACTCTGGCTAGAGGGAGTTGTTCGCTGGCATATACACTAAGCCCATGCATATGGACATTGGAGTCCTTCCTGAAGAGGGGAAGGTAACCAGGAATGAACAGCTCCGAGGAGAGGATAGAAGGGTCAAGGTTAGTCTCATATAAGATATCGTGTGAGTTAGTTTGAAGGAATGATTCTACACGATTAAAGTTACTGCGAATACCTCGTATGTTTGTGAAGGAAACGCAGATAGGTTTGGTCGATTTATGACTAGCTGGTTTTGTCTTGCTGTTTCGTTTGTTTAATTTCATGGTGGTTTAGTTGTGGATAGAGAGAGGTCTACATTAGGGTCAGATGTTCACTAATTGCAGCAGGTGAAGGATGGAAAATGGCACCGCCTGCCCTCGGGGTTGCCCATCGGAAATTCATGCAGGAACGCCCGTCCATGCGCGAAATGGCACTGCAGGAACCCCGATATTATTCAACTTTTGATCAGAGCAGACGCTCAAGAAGCTACGTAAGAGTTCGGGCTCCTAATTACCAGTCGGAAGCAACAACCAGGGAACTGCCAACCCCGTACCCTCAGAATGAAGAGACGTTGCGGCTATACTCACCAACTGCAAAGAGCTTCCAGCCGAACCGGCATCTAGGCCGAAAAAGAGAGATGAACCGGGAACCCCTTCCTAAACAAGAAACAAGGCGATCACCTTTACTCCTGTCCAAAAGAAGTGGGTGGAGTGTGAGACCGGGCGATAGTAGGTACTATCTACACCAATTTAAAAAAAAAATACAAGAGTGACTGAAGTTTACTATGTTTTAAGTTAGTATAAGGTGAAACTAAACTGGATAATCAAACAATTTACACAGTCATAGTCGGAGTGCATTACAAGAGTGACTAATAGAGAACTTAGGTTAGTAACAAAACAAAACAAGAGAAAAAAAATTATAGAAAAAACAAGAACCAAAAAAGAATAATTAAAAAGAAAATTAAAAAAAAATATAGCGAAATATCTTATATTTTTCTTTGTGAAGGGCCTCGTCATATTATAGCTGATTGTTTTTCTGTTTGTCTTTCTTATTTCGTACATGTTTACACTTCTTTTAAGTTTTCCTGTTTTACTTATCTATCTATCTATCTATCTATATTGTTCATTTTTCTTTTTCTCTGCTTTATTCCTTTATCTTTTCAACATTTTATCCACATTTTATGCTTTTCATAAGTTAGCGGGCGGGATGCGTAAATGAGGGATAATTGGCTATTCGATTCATATACAAATCTACATCTTCGCATGAAATATACTGGGTGCGATCGATGAAGTATCGTCTAAATAAATCTGAAAAGTAAAGAAAAGAACTGTGGCACATCCTTTTAATAGATATATTAACCAAAATAACAAATAATATCTTGAAATCCTGTGACTATATATATTCAATAAAATCTACGTTGGTTTGAACCAACGACTCCACATGTCTTTGTAATATCCAGCATCTCTTTTAGACGATCACCTTGTTTAAGGTGGTGAATTCTGCCATAACCATTGGCTTTAAGTTTGTCTTTGGTGTTACAACGAGTTTTGATGGTCTCTCGCTCAATTTCGCAGCAAACATAATAATATAGGGAGTTGCAATTTATGGAGGTAGATGGCCAGGTGACAGGAGTGATGTAGTTGTAGAAAATGACTGGCAGCCATAAGTAGGTTCTTCCTTTGGCAGACATAGTTTTTCCTAGAAATCATTTTCTTGTCTGAGGGCAGCACTATCTTCTCAAGGCTCTTGATATAGGCCTCTGTGTTCAGTCTGGGGCGCTCGCAACAAATTCAGAAGTTCCTTTCTTTTCAGAACAATCAGCGAGTTTTCCGCGCAGCAATAAATTCGTAATCATCATTACACTCAACCGACTCTTTCTGAATTCTCTGCACTGACATAAGAATAACACCTTACCCTCTAAAATATTCTTATCGGAACTTCCGATGCAAATGATAAGCAGTAGATATTGTTTCTTCTGTTTGGTTGAATTGCGTCATGGTTTCTTTTTCTCACAAATTGTATCCAAATGACGCCAATATTTTGTGCAACTGCCAAAATAAAAAGAAACAACATATATTTGCGAAATTAAAATTATAAAATAGCAACAATTACCCATCCTACCCTGTATTAACAACATGACGTTGAAATTACATAGAGTTATTTGTTTTTTCTTGTACTTAATTTTTTGCTCCCCATCCTTTCTCTAATTCTACTTCCCATCTAATTCGTAACTTTTACTCTTTTTATTGATGCATCTGAATTATTATCATTCCTTTATGTTGTTAAGTTTCTATGAATTTGAAACGACATATAATTCATATCGGATTAATTAGTAATTTATATAATGTATTACTATCCGACTAATTAAACATTAATAATTCATGGAAGATTAAACTAGAATTCTCATAGTGCTTTTAATTGTATAGAAAAAACATTTTTCGTCTTATAATAAACAATATATGCGGAAAAAAAATCAGTTTTATTATTTTATCTTTCTGTAACTCTTCCAAACATCTGCCCCACCTTCAGACGGAACAACATCAATCAAGGAGCAGCCTGTTTTCGATACTGATTTCAAAGAAGATACAAATGCCGTTGGCTGTACATTCTTCTGCAGACAATTGAATTTAGAATAGAATATTGAAGAGCGAACTCTATCAAGGTAATTACGAAAACACTTGCTGTATGAGTGTCCACATTTATAAAATATGGCGACGGATATATTTCCCTAGTGATGTTATGTAGCCTTCTCCCTCTGTAATTTTTTCCGTAAGCAGAATCAATCTTTGAGGTTAAGGGTGTTGATATGATAGAATTGAAAAGGGATAGTATCTGTCTGTATTTCTGATATGAGGTATTTTAACTCTTTACACAATTTACATTATTTATACTATTGTCCTCATATTTTTATCACATTCACAACGTTTCGGCCGTTCTTCGTTCAGGCCTTCTTCAACTGATATACTTTGGAATCTCGAACCAAACCATTTATTTCCTTCACCGGGTAGATTGTCCTAGTTTAACATTAAGATATTCTGGCTTATGATTTTAGGGAGTTTTTTGTTCGCAGTCGAAAATTGGTTTAATGCCTGAAATTGGAAATGATGTCTGATCTTATGAGGGTACCGTGGTTTAAAATTGAAATTAAAGCCATTTCTATTCTATGGAATGTTGCTTTGTTTTTAACTGCTGTTGAAAGCTGCTGTTATTTTTCTTGTTTTCCATATTATTTGGGGTATATTAAGGATCGTATTCTCGAGATGCAATATGTCTTTGTGTTATTTGCACATGTTTGTTTTAAATTACATTTTTGTCTAGAATGCTTCGTTATGAGTTTCTAACAATTGATATGCAAAACTCACGAACTATTTCTCATATTTCGGTCAATATCGGTTATTATTTTTTCTCAACCTTTTCCTTAACATCAGTTCTGGACTTGGTATGTTGATGACATAACTATTTACTCGTCGTAATAGTATCTCTGATTGAGTAATTATTACGTAACAGTAACTCTGAACATCGCTAATGTTATTAATACCCTTCAGTACGTTCTCGTTCTAAGAACTACCACCGACATAAATTGAAACAATTATACTGAATAAATTAATTTGTTGGCTGCTACGAAATATAGTTCACACTGTCGTCCGATATATATATATATATTCATCTCTCCAAAATCTATCTTATATCTCTACAAATTTAACATGTATTCAATCAATATTCAATATGCCGATTAAGTTCTGTTGCTTTTGTTTTCTATCTAGAGAATCTTGACAACATTCAGAAGAGTATTTCCAATGTTATCGGTCTTGATCTAGAATCTCGACATCAGTTAAGTTCTAACAGGTGCAGCGTAGCTTCCATGCAGATTTTTAAAGCAAATTGTTTTAATTAGCTTTCCTGTTTGTTACCTTCAGTCAGTCAGTTAAGTGCCATGCGCGATACACGCTTGGGCGATCATGTCTCGAAAGAGACATGACTGACTGGGCAGAAGATAATCCCGCGGTAGGTTGCTATTGCTTTCTGCAGTAGACTGGTTGCCGACCAAGGCTATAGAACCCAATCTGTCCTATTATTTAACCCATAACTGGAGGAAAGAGACGGATTAATACCTTTCCCAAGGGTATTTGCGTGTAAGTGAAGGCAATGAATTCAGCTGGAATTCGAACTCGGTTCCCCGAATTCTCGTTCCTAGCCGATATCCACTGCGCCACAACGCACATCCTTACCTTAAGTCAGTGATTACTGAACAACATTCTCGCATAAAAAGAAGAGGTTTGAAGTAGAAGAAATGTGGTTTTATAGAAAGACTCCGAGCATATGGACCAGACAATTAAGCAACGACAAAGTTTTAAAGATAATAGATGCAAAAAACACAATTATAACTGTCATCAGAAAACAAAAACAGAGTTGAAATTACTTTTGCACATAATGAAGAAAGAAAACTTAGAATTTGATACTTACAGAACAGACTGAAGACAAGTGGGCCGATGGGAAACATCGTATAATCTAATTAGGGCGCTTGAGTAAGTAGATAACAGAACAAGTTTTAGGAGAGGTAAAGGAGAGGTAAAGTATCATACAAATTTTTCAGACCTAGAAATTACAGAAAATTATGGACAACAATAATCGCCAGTGTACTGAATGAAAGGGCGCATAGAACAAATAAATGGATTAACAGCTTGTTTATATAATTTCACTGCTGAAATTGTTTCATGCAACAATAACATATATCGTTTATTTAAAGTTTTTACTCACGAACTTCTCGCTTGTGAAACACACTTCCTGTTTCCTGCTTTTCCGGCACTTTTGGATTATCAAAAAATTAATTGTAGTGTTTTCTTGAAATCTGTTCTTTTATTGTCCTTTATCTTCATCAGTATTTATTACTAAGATTCTTACACATTCAGAAAACAGTTGCATATTAGATGCTTTTACTGAATTGACTTAATGTTCTTTTTCTGTCCCTGGTGGATCTTAGCAATCTGTCTCCTGTTGCACCATGCAACCCTCGTTTCCTCATCAGGTCCTTCAAATATGTTATCTGTTGCTTTCCCCTGTCACTTTTCCTCTCTATCTGGCCTGTTAGTAACAGGTTATTCAAGCCCTCCTTCCTCATTGCATGTCACAGGAACCTTAGTTGACTCTTCCTGATGCTCAGTATTAATTTACTTTTCGTTTCCATTCTTTCCAAAACCTCGTCATTGCTCACATGCTAGGTCCATGATATCCGCAGCATCATTTTGTAGAAGTAAATTTCAGCTGCTTCAATTTTTTCCCTTCATCTTTGAAGATATTGTCCAACATTCACTGCCATATTGAAGAACCGACATCATATAGCAATTTAGTACTCTCCTCTTTGTTTCTAGTGAAATTGTTCTGTTTTTTAATACATTACTCAACTTCTGGAATGCTTCTTTCGCCATGCCAATTTGCCTTCGGATCTGTGTCGCACTTTCCGTCTTCTGTTAGAACATTTCTTAGGTATATGCTTTAACATATTTACTTCATAGATGAGGTAGGTATATGTTTCTGATAATACCATAGATTTAGGATTGATCTCGCATATTTTCTAAAGTATGAAATTGTATAAACATTCAAACCCTTTTATGTTACATGTCTGACATGACAGAATCTGCTCTATATTATTTGACGATTTTGCACGAGCTATATTTATAAATATCGGTCTATTTCTGATATAACATTTGAACATTTTAGAGACTGATTCATATGCTAGTAGAAACGGTACGTGTATTTCTAGAATTGAGTCGGTGTGAGGATTGTAACGGATAAATCAAGGGAGACGGATTAAGGAAACCGTGTCTGAAATTGATCTGATGATATGTATGGGCACTGAAGAAAAACAAAATCGACTATTGCGGGCCTTTGGTCTTCATTTGATATATTGGAAAATGATGTCTCTTTGAAGGTGCTGCCATGATCTATCTTTACAAGAAAAAAATTAAATCAAAATTGGAATATTGCTGTCACATCTGGACTGGAGATTCCCAGTCATCATTTCATAGCTTTGAACTGCACCAAGAGCTTTTAGGCGGCACGATGGATGAGGAATTTTTATTTAACACACAACAATCACTTTCGAAAAAAAACGTTCCTAACATATCGATTGTCTATCTTTAATTTTCATAGAAGATATTCGGGAAATAACTTTACGGCTACAATCCGCCAGGACACATACACAGGATCAAATAATTCTCGTTCTCTTCATATTTAATTACGAAGGACTAATTTTGGGTGGCATCACGACATCGGGTAATGTTTAGCGAAGCTTGTCTGTATGACTATTACCACTGCAGACTATGCTGAACGGACCTTACTGTTTCTGAAAGAAAATGCATTATATAATCCAGAATAATCAGCAGTTTGAAGAAGGTCACTACGTTCAAATCCATGGTCTGAATGGTTTAAAACAATCTTCGTTGGCTTTCGAAAGGTTCCGTCTAATCAATTTCAAACTCAAGTTTAGAGACAAACAGCAGCATTGTTTTCAGTCACTTTCCACTAGTGTTACCAGCTGCGATCGCCTCTCTAATCAAATAGCAAGAAAAAATTATCTCTATGAAAAATATATAAGAATGGAAGATATATATATATATATATATATATATTATTTTATATAATTTTTTATATATTTATTTTATATATTTATTTTATTATATATATATATATATATATATATATATATATATATGTATATATATATATATATAATATAAAGTAAATTTTCAATATTCAGAATTGTTGAATGAACATTTCAACATGAAATCCCTAAGAGAGATTTCACGTCTTCTCAGCAACAGTACATATTTCAAATTGGAAATAAAAATAAGAATAAAAAAGAGAATATACAATAAAAATAAACAATAAAAAAGAGAAATAAAAAATAAAAATAAAAAATAAATAAAAAATGACGGTTAAGATTTGAGAAATTAACGTCACCAAAATGTTTGGAAGCAAATCATGTCTATATAGAATTAAATTTGTTTTTATTTAAAATTATTATAGTTTAAATTGCAACACAGAACTTTCTATGCTTCGAGAGTTTTACCTCGTCATCAGGCAATGTTAGTTCATTGTTGTGAAAATGATTTTCATTTGAATATAAGAAACAATACGTTTGCTATTTATAGATGTGTGAAAAGAGAAAAAAAACGTGTTTGTGTTCATTTTAACTAATCAGAATAGAGATCAATTTTAAATTTGAAAAAATGTTATATTTTTGGAAATATTTCTTCTTTTAATTTTAACAGCCAGAATGTCAGTCGATCAAACTCTAGTCTAGACTCCATTTCCGTTGTTATATTCACTATTGTTACAAAATTTTTCTCTTAGTTTATCTGTATCTCAATATTTTCTTAAACAATAAAGAAAGAAAACATTCTATATTTTAGATCTAGCTTAAAGTGACCTTTGAGTGTAATTATACTGCGTTTTTTCGATCCAGCATGCATTTTATTCTAATTTTCATAAAACTCATAATTTGTAAAAAATATATTATCTATTTATTTATTAAAAATTCTAATATCCATATCATTATTTTTAAAATCTATTATATTAAAAACTTATATATATATTTAATTATTTTAATATCGATTTAATTATTATTCTTTCATAATATAAAACAAATTATTAGATATATGTAAGTTGATAAATATATATAATTTTATCAATCATCTTTTTAACCATATTCTAAGTTGAACATTTTGCAATATTGACATATGACATTTATTTCATTATGTTTATTTAATAGATTTTTTTTTAAAGATATTTAAAAATTCATAGTTGTTTAAAGACTTACATATTTTAGTTTTAAAAATTCTAATTAAATGTGGGAGGTTTATTTGTTTCTTTTAGATACCAATAATCTTTCGAGAGGCATGTTCTATTTCTGCACTTATTACTGTTAAAAGAAAACGCGAGTTGATAAAATCTTTTTGTCAGAGAGTTCTTAGTACGACCAAGATACATTTTTCCATTACTAGGTTTTTCCGTAGAAGTAGTAGTACATTGATAAACAATAGATTATTTAAGTCACCTTTTTTTTCCGAAAGACACTCTATAGAGGTTTTTCATTTACATTTATTATTGTACAAATATTGATTTCAACTATTGGAAAATTCTTCTTTTCAGTTAGGTTTACATTTTTTTTAAAAATGTTATTATAATGTTTTATAATTTTTTCCAGATTATTCATACAACTACAATTTAATTTTAGATTAATTTCATTGAAAATCTTACGTTATGGATTATTATTTGGAAAATATTTTCTTAATTACAGCGAGGATTTTTTTTCCGAATTGACTGCTCATCATTTGGTTGAAAAAGGTTGTATACCAAATAATATTTCTATTTCTATTATACTTCGTGGGTAGATCGTCTCTTTTACATATTTAATTTGTGGTCTATCCACTATGTTTAAATCAGTATCATAAAAATTAATATGCTTATTAACCACTTCTTCATTTGCTAAATTTCTAATAATTCTATATTTTATAGATGCGGGTACATGTTTAATAACGGATGGAGGATGGTTTTTTATCGACTGACAATTTTGCCGTTAAGATTGAAAGAACGAATCATGTATTGCCCAAAATTAT